>JANHFT010000591.1:0-13151 GCA_032467955.1 Pseudoxenodon macrops | reverse complement strand
CTACATTCCAAGGACAAGACAAGTACAAGACAAAAATCCAATTAATTTTAATTGAATAAATAATTACTGGATGATTGTCAATATAAATACATTTCAATAAATCCCTTAAGACAGAAATGGATACACAGCTGTGTTTGCCTATTTCTATAATTCTGAAGCTACATTCCAAAAATAAAACCAGGAATAGGGAAAAAAACCAATTATTTTTAATTGAATAAATAACTAGTGAATACAATTGTCAATAAAAAGCACCTCATTTTAATAAATTCAATAAATCCTCCCCAACTGTATTTAACAATAATTCAAACCATTATTTCTTAAATATATGCACATGAACTCACACATATTTGTGAAGGATGAAGGGAAGGAAGAAAAAGAAAGGTGAAGGAGCAAAATAGGGCACTATTGAAGTGACTAGAAGAAATAACTGAGCAGAGAAGGAAAGAAAGTGCACAAGATTCTTTTATAGAAAATTCAACAATGTTGAATGCTTAGCAGGTACAGATGTGTCTATGCATATTCTATAGTAAATTTAATGTTGCACACACCAGGTTAGAATGCATAGCCTTCTTTTACAACGGGAATTTATCTGTTCGTTTCACCTTACATGATGGTAATAGAAATGTGGATGAAATCTTGGAGGTAATAGAGATGTCATTCTCTTCCTTTCCCGTCCCACCATGTAGTTTGAAAAAAAAGAACATAACAGCATAATGCATGGGTGTCAAACTCAAACGTGTCACAAACGTGGGCGGGACCTGCGCATGATACATCCAGCCCACGAGCCACCAGTTTGACACCCATGGCATAATGTATGTTGGGTTGTGAGGCAAATAGAGGTAGTCCTCAACTACCTATATTATAAAAAAACAGTATGGCCAAAAAAGAATATGGTAAAAAAAGCAAATGAAATCTTACACTGTATTAACAGAGGAATAATTTCCGGATCACATGAAGTGTTAGTTACTGCTTTATAACACCTTGGTAAGACCACACTTGGTATGCCACATCCAATTTTGGTCACACAATATAAAAAAGGATGTTGAGACTCTGGAAAGACTACAGAGAAGAGCAACAAAGATGATTAGGAAGCTTGGGACTAAAACTTATGAAAAATAGTTGCAAAGAATAGTTATGAAAAGAAGGACTAGGAATGACAGGACAGCATTGTTCCAATATTTGAGAGGCTGCCACAAAGAAGAGGGAGTCAACCTATTTTCTGAAGCACCAGAAGGCAAGACAAGAAGCAATGGATGGAAATTAATCAAGGAGAGAAGCAACCTAAAACTAAGGAAATTTCCTTACAGAGAGAACAATAAACCATGGAATGGCTTGTTATCCCCATGAGGCTATTAAAAAGATATTGGATTGTCATTTGTCTAGAATGTTATAAGAGGCTGGACTAGAAGACCTCCAAGGTCCCTTCCAACTTTGTTATTCTACTATTTTGACTTACAACCATTTGTTATAGTGACCATTTGAACTTACAATGGCACTGAAAAAATGACTTATAACTGTTTTTCACACTTACAATCATTGTAGCATCCTCATGGTCACATGATCAAAATTTGGGTGCTTGGCAATTGGCATGTATTTATGACAGGTGCAATGTCCTGGGGTCATATGATCACCATTTGTAATCCTCCAGCCGGCTTCTGAAAGCAAAGTCAATGGGGGAAGCCCGATTCACTTAATGACTGTGTGATTCACTTGAGAACTGCAGTGATTTCACTTAACAACTATGGTAAAATCAGTCATAAAATGGGGCAAAACTCATTCACCTTGCTTAGCAACAGAAATTTTGGACTAGCTATAAAAACTTTGGTGCATGTACCATTGGTTTCGATAGCACTTTTTGTAATCTACTCATTATGCAATCCTGCAAACACAATCAGGGAAGAGTTGAGAGCATGTTAGCCTGTTTATTGTTCTATTTAGTCAAAGTAAATGCAAAGCCAGTTTAGCAGTACATATACAAGCTTGAATGAATTCAATCAAAGCAATGAGCTTGGGTGCCCTTTTCCCTCTCCTTCAGCAGCCTTTAGTTTTCTTTCTTGTGAATGTTAGCTTGTCATTTAAAAAAAATAAAAGTGGGATTTGAAGAAAATGATTTGAAGTTCCCTTCTTTAGAATCAGTGTTTTGAAGCAATGCTGTATTCAGATCTAACAAAGCCAGTTTTCATGAAAAAATTAAAGCTAAACTTTAAAAGAAAATATATTTCCTGTGGCGCCAAGGGCATGACAGTACTGGCCTCTTTTCCTTATTGTAACCAAAGAGAGATTTAAAGTAGGATAGTGCTTTGAAGTGAAAGTTTTTTGTCTGCATTTGGATTAAGGCATCTACAATTGGAATATTGCAAATTTGTCCTGCAAATACAGATTTTGTGTGAGTACTGAACTTGTCCAATCTATGAAAGCTTTTAGATAGGTCTGGTGGCTGCCAGCTTTTAACTTTGTTAGTTAATATGTACTGTATAGTTGGTCAGGCACACATTTTTTATGTAGTTCAAAAAGTTAAACTACTTTGCTTTTAAAGTTAACAACAAGCACACTGGATTTATTATATTGGCTTGAACACACTTGTACATACACATGCAAAAATCCCTTTAATAAAACAAAATTAGGTAAGTCCTCTGAATAATATTAACAGCAGCAATAACAGCTGCAATATCAACAAGATGCATAATATTCAATTAAAAACAAACAAAATACCAGAATGCGAGGGACAGCCAATAGTTATGCATATTTTCATAATAAAAATGCAAAGAAACAACAGCTAAATAAGGTAAACACAAAATCTCATAATCAAGCCCTACATCCTGGAAAAATAATTAAACAATAATTGAAATAAATATAAGTCCTTCAACAAGGCAATTTGAAAGCTTGTTAGCTGTCTAGCCAAAGATCAGATTTTACAATATTGCCCAGCTCTATTCAATTTCTTCCATTACATCACTTACTGGAAAAAAACATGTTTTCAAAATCTTTTTTAAAATATTAAAATCAATTGTTTTCTTTCAGGGAGCCCAGAGCCTCTGTGCTTGAATACCTTTAGCTGTGAGAAAGGGAGAGTAAAGCACTTCCCCAAACACCTGCAATACTGCAGAGAGAAAGATAGCAAGCCGTCCTAAAAACCAAAAACAAAGTTTGAAGGAACTTGTGATAAATGGACATAGAAAAACCAGAGAAGAACAGTATGAACATACAACACAAAAAACAATACCTGAACTGACTCAGGGGGGAAAGAACTAAAGGGGGTGGTGGTGGTGGTGAGAATAAACTGTTATAAAATGGTAAAGATCTGAATTAGGCCAAGCTTCATCACGTATCTCACTGCCTCTGAAGTGAAGACATGGAGAAGTTGGTAAGATATTCATGACAAAGGACCAAGTTATTTGAAGGACCACTTCTTGCTGAGTACATCTGCCTGGCCTATCAGGTCTGGCAGAAGATATATGTTGCAGGTCCAGTTTCCTAAAGAGCTACATCTTGTGGGATCCCAGAGATGAATCTTTACTGCCATAGCATTTGCCATATGGAACATCATTTCCCCACTGTGATCAGGCTATTAACTTTTTGCAAGTCCTTCAAGATTTGACTAGTTCATCAGACCTAGAGGCCCCAAGGGAATGGTTGAAATGGCTCCACTGCTGTTAATATATGTGGCTGTTGCCTTTGTTTTCTTTTCCTTTAATATCTGTTAATATCTGTGGCTCTTTCCTTTGTTTTAATTGTATTTATTTTGTTTTTATATGATTTTTACTATGCATCACACAGTCCTTCAATCATCTTCATAAGATGGTTTCTATAGAAATATGATGAACAAAGAGCTGAAGAAGCTTCTTGGATAAGAAGTGAAACGTCTTCAAAGAAAAACCAGAAAGTCCAGTTGCCTCTTGAAAAAGCACCTTTGGGACAGGGGAAAACCAGACCCCAAACATTCTCTGAGCAAGAGTCACCTTTCCAAACTGACTGCATCCTGGATCAGCTTCCCTAATAACAAATATGCTCACTTTTATTTTTATTTATATTTTATTCCAATGATTTGGAATTCCTGCAGCATTTTCCCTATAGTCAGGTGAAAAAGATATGCATATTTATGACTTCAAATTATCTGTTAAATATGTATGCTGGCAATGTGGTCTCCCTGTCCATTATCATGTAATTGTTAGACTAAATTATAAACAGAAGTCGCTATGAAATCATAATCTTTCTAACTCCAGCAAAACAGGCTGGCAAATATTTCAAAATCATTGCAATCAACTCCTGTTAAAATGCTGTTCTATTAAAAGATACTTGGAGAGATATTTAATCTCTCAGTTAAGTCATTAGACCCTTAGGTCTACTAAAGTGCAACAAAATTTCTGTCTTCTGTATATTGCTCCTTGTTTTGTGTCTAAACCTACTACCTGTTATGAAGTGTGTCATAACAACTCTATTTCATTCTTAACCAGTCAACAGAACATTCAGTATAGCTAATTAATAGCCGTTCTAGCTTTTCATACTGCTACCATGACATGTTGTAAAACCAAATTCTTTGGATGGCAAATAATGTAATAACATTGAATTCACATTATTTCAATTGTATTATTTTGATTTGACTCTTAGCTAAACAAAAGTCCAACGTTGTGGAATTACTTTAAAAGAATTGCTAACCAAACACACAAACAACTGTATGCATGCAAATATCAATACAGACACATCCTTTTCAGATATCTCACATAGTTAATAAGGCTGGGAAACACACCTTTCAAAAATTGCTTATCCTTCTTCCTTTTCCTCTGAAATACTATAATCAGAATCACTATAACCATGGCTAATTGTATGCATGCATTCATGTATGTACTGCAGAACGTGTACTGTTATACAGGTAATCCTTACTGAACTGTTGCCTGGTTTTGTGAGTGTTCAGAGTTATGATAGTGATGAAAAGTAACTTTACCATAAATCCTCGCACATTTGACCTCTGAAGTCGCTACAGCAAAGGAAAGCTGAAATGATATCATAAGCATAGTCCAGGTTCCACTTAGCAACTGTTTCACTTAATGATAGAATTGTCAGTCCTAATTTATATTGTTAAATGAGATGGTTCTTTCTTAATGTTAATATCTAAATATCAAGAAATTTATTATCACCTTTGTTTATTTCATTTATCCAGGTAATAGTTCTTTATTTCACATGCATGACAATGTTAATTATCTGTACCTGAAAGGAATTAAAAGGTAATATCAAAAGCAGAAAAATACTACCCCTGCTAAATTAGAGAAAAAATTTACCTTGCTGGCAATTTTTTTAGTGATACACATATTCCTAAAGGGGTTTCAGCTACCTTTAAATTCTACTAAATTGCTCTGCTTTTTTTAGCCTTCATTTTGAAAGACATATATAATGTGAACAAATAAAGTATATAAAGTATGTAATATCTACTGTTCCTACTCTTTTCAAGATACAGTCTGTATATGGCAAAATCAAATAAACTACGTTACAGCTTAGCATCTTAGGTGAACCCAATTGTTATGGTTTGTGCAATGCCTTGCTATAATGTACTGTACAAACAAAAACATTTGTGGCTTATGTAAGAGACTATGATAACGTATGGGTCTTATTTTTGTGTTAATGTCTTTATACAGATCCATCAGTAGGTAAGAAATAGAAAATAGGCCATTTATGTTAATGTTTAGAAAACAAATGTATGGTTAATTTGAGATGCTACCTAAGGTTGAAAGAGCAAAACTTCCGTTTCACTGCCTTTCTATTAAATAGATCAGCTACTTAAGTTGATCATTTTTATCTCACACTTTCCTTTGAGAAAGGCAGATAGAAGGCAAGCAAATATACTCCACATAGCCTGCTGGAAGTGGGCAAATATCTCTGTTTAAGAAAAACAAATCCAAGCTGATCTGGTGCAATTATTTCCAATCAGAGATATCACATGTGGGAGGGATAAATGGGAAGGATGGAGGGATAAATGAGAGGGATAAATCACAAAAGCAGAGTTATGGGATTTTGATGCAAGTTCTGCCTTTTTCTACATTGTACACAACTACAAAGGGGCATCATGATAAGAACCATGGTGGGATGGTGGCTGGAATGCAGGCTAACTCTACATTTCCACAACCAGGAGTTTGATCAAAGTTGATTCCGAGGTTGGTAAGGGGAGGACCCAGATTGTTGGGGGCAATATGCTGACTCTGAAAACAGTTTAGAGAGGGCTGTAAAGCACTATGCAGCAGTATATACTGTAAGTCTAAGTGCTAGTGCTAGTGCTATGATGGTGCAACTCTGCCTTAATGATTTTGATAAAAAGTATTTCTTTCTGAAGATGCCTCTACTTCCTATCCTAGTTCATTGTATGGAATTAGGAAGTTGCCTTCGGGAGCTAACTAGGAATTTTTAAAATATTTTTTATTTTACTTTGAGATTCTTTTTTTTTTTTTTTACAAATTTGGTTAGATATTAATTGAGCAATATTACCTTGTTTGGCATTTGTCCTGAGTTATTACATACCCTAGTCAGCATCCTCTACATATGTGGTATCTTATCCAACCTGTCTTTCATAACTGGCTGGCTTGAGAAGGTTCCCAATATAGTACCTGGAATGGTTTAGCTCATCCAAAATTAATAAGCAGGAATTAGTAGCAAACAAGGAATCTTCAGGTTAGGTTTAGGATTATCAAGTTCATAAAGCTTTCAGCTTTTACTAATTTATAGGTAGTCCTTGATTTACAACCATTTGTTTAATGACATGTCAAAGTTACTGAAAATGTTACAACTGTCACACAATCCCTGCAGTCACATATTGCAATTCACATGCTTGCCAGTTAGTTCTAATCTACAATGGTTGCAGCATCTTGGGGGGGTCACATGATTGCAGTTGGCGGTCCTCCTTGCTGGCTTCCAACAAGCAAAGTTAATTGGAGAAGCTAGATTCGCTTTACAACTGCATGATTCACTTAACAACCACATGATTTTCCTCACAACAGTCAGGGGTGGGTTCCGGATCTTGCTACTGTTGGTTCGCTCAGGGATGCGCCATAGGCCTGCGCACACTTCACATACCACGCGTATGCACAGTACTAAAAAAAAACAGGTGCCGCCAACAGAAACAGCTTGGGGGTGTGGCATACCCGGGTCACTGCCGGTTCCAGCGAACTGGGGTGCCAGTTCTAACGGTTCTGTAGAACTGGTCCAAACCATATGACAACAGTATCTAGATAAGTAGATGTTAAGGCTATAATCCTATTTATTGAAAAACCTCCGAGAAAAGAGTTCTTAGGTGGTACAATTATTGAAATATGATGCTCTGCTTTCAGTTTACATTTTATTTATTTAGCTATTTCAATTTAAAAAGGAAGAATCTAGGAAATTCCTGGAGCCAGGTTTAGAGATTTAAGATGCCAGGCTAGAAATCAACTCAACTGTGAGTTCGAGTTCTGCTTAAGATACACTTCGTAGCTGTGCGTGATTATTTAAAATAAATCATGTGGATAATGCATCTAGCACATGTTATGTTGGAAGTATACAAAAATATTTAATAATCCCAGACTCTCTTGAAGCGCTAATTAAACATAAACAATACGATGTTGTAAACCAGCCAATTTATGTTTTATTATAAATTTTGCTTTTGTTGGTTGCTTTCTGTTTAACAGAATATAAAGTACCACAAATAGATTCAATAAATACCACAGAGAGTGGGCTTTCAGTCTAAACATATCCCGCCAGAATACAAACATGCATCCCAGTCTTAAGTTTGTTTATAGAAATCAATACAGGAACTCACACTTTTTTTTTTAACCAAGAGAACTTCAGAGAAATTCCTCAAGTAGTTTCCAACCCTTTGCTCAGGAAATACATCTATAGATACGTGCATAACACAAAATGTCAGGAGATTATTCCCACAGTGAACAGGTTCACTTACATCTTTTAGAATCTGTACCCAGTCTGATACGTCTTTTAAACTTGAGAGCAGATGACAGGTGTGGAAAAACTTGACAGCATTTCTTGCTGACACTTAGCAGAAAGAAATATTTCTGTAATGAGTTTCATGTCTGGAGTTTCATTGCAGAGCACCCAGGCAAAAGTCTGCATGTAGCCTCTAGCAATGCAATCCTTGTTAGGTTGAAGTTTTTTTATTGATTGATTGATTGATTGATTGACAGTTTTATTTATTAAGTTGCAGAAAATATGTTTTATATAGCATTCAGTGTAGCAATATTGGATAATGTACCTTGTGATCAGATTCTCTGAGCTTTGAAGATTTAATAAGCAATGAGAAACCCTTGCAAAGACACAAGGGGAAACATCGCCAAAAAAAATGATTCGCACCTGCATAGCAATCCCTTCGAACTGCAAAACTTGGCTATAAAAAGGCATGTACCACAAACCTAGGACACCTCTATTCCAAGACATTCAGTGAGCAGCATGTGCTGTCAACCAAATGGTTTCATCTTGTGGGCCTGATCTGTGTTTAATAAATATGGTACGTTAAACCACATTAGAAATCTAGTTTGGTGTAGTGCTTAAGACCCCTAGCCTAGAAACTAGTCAACCATGAGTTCTAGCCTCAACTGAGGTACAGTTAGTTGATTGACGTTGGGCCAAACACTCTTTCTCAGTCTTAGGTAGGCAAAAATGGCAAATTACTTCCCCCAAAAAACTGGGAAAAGAAACTTCAGGAACTAGTCCAAGCAGTTGCCAAGAGTCAACACCGACAAGAAGACACACTCTCCCATCCTCAAATAATCGTATTAACAAATGTCCTATCTAGCTTTTCTATAAGTTATCCCAGATAAATGAGATATCTGAAATGTTTTTAGGGCATTATCATAGTTGGAACCTATAAACCAGTGGAACCAATTCCAAGATGGAACCTATAAACCTATAAAACAGTTCCAAGATGGAACCTATAAACCAGTGATGGCTAACCTTTTTCTTCTTGCCTGCCAGCACACAACTCCCCGCCACGCACACTGCACTGTGCATGTGCCACCACCATCCCCAATTGGTCCATTTTTCACCCTCCAGAAGGTTCAGGAGGCTTCAAGCCTCCTGAAGCCTCTGGAGGGTGAAAAATGGCCGAAAATCAAGCGTGAATATTAGCAGGCCAGCCTGCGCCAGCACGCACAAATACGCTGGAGCTGACAGGGCAACGCCTCGCGTGCCCTCAGAAATGGCTCCACGTGCCATAGGTTCGCCATCACTGCTATAAACTTTCCACATTTCCAGTATTGCATTCCTGGCTCTGAGAAACTGTGATGAGGGTTTTTATTGTGCAGATAAGGACATTAGAAGTCAAACATCTTATGAACCACAATTATGTTTGGGGAGGGAGAAAAAAGTCTCCTTAATCATGAAAATATTTGCAAGAAATAAAGCCGGAATATCTACTTCCAAATATGAGCAAATGGGATGATCTCTCTACACTTGGAAGCACAGGCAGCTTCAAGCTGTTCTTCTGATATTCAAGTCCAGATATTCAGCTACTGTAATAACTTCAGCAGGTTCATTTTTAGCGGTTTTATTGCACTTTTTATTTTTTTGCCTCTTAGTGAAAATCATTACACTAGGTATGGTGTTTATTACAACTTGCCCCTCGGAAAAAAAATATTACAGTGACTAGGTTTATAGCCATTTTTTGTTTTGTTTTGTTTTGCTATGCCTACCTACAGTCAGTGAACTTAGCCAGTTCAGCAAGCCAAGCTTAAAGCAAGTCATTATTTAGCACAATATGTGATCTCGGCCATTATAGAATGATTGTCAAAGAAATGTGGTGCAAATCTACTGTATCTCTGCATGACAATGATAGCACATTAAATGCTCAAAAAAGAGATTTTCTGTATCTTTCCCTTCTGTTTTTGGAGTGTATCCGTTTATTCACAAAGCAGTCATTGAAAGACAGAGCCTGCTATCACCAAAGAGTATTTATCTCCCACGCTTAAACTGTCCTGACTTTCTTTTTTTGCATAAATACACATGCATTATGCCAGCAATTTGACTGTCTGAATCAAATACAACTGGAAAGTGTCAGAATATGAATAATTCATTCTAAAGTACTGCAAGTCTTTTACATAAATACTTAGAAAAGGGCACTAAGCAAGGATGTGTATCTCCAACTCAAAAATGTCTAATGATTTGTGTTATTTAGAAACTGTGGGATGCTATTGGAAGAGAACAAAACTTGTAACAATTAATTATTTTTAAAATTATCTTTACATTGTAAGGGGTTAAATAGTGGTTTGCTAAATAAGATTTAGTCTTTTTTTCTGAGATAAGAATAATTTCTTCATAAGAATTCTGGGCCACTTTTTCCATGAACTTATATCTGACAATAAAGTTGTCTATACAAAACTATTCCTCTTCTTGACTGTAAACATTGGGGTAGCCTAGATATAAAACAAAAGGTACCCTTAAAGTTCCTCATCTAAAAATTGATTCTAATTCAATAAAATAATTAACTTAGGATAGGGTGAAAAAGTAAAGACCCATATGAGTTGAACTTCATGAATGCATCTATAAGATTTCTCTGGCAGTAATGTGGATATGATTTGTCTTTGACTTCTTTTAAGATATTTTATTACCCTGTCTTGGTATTTCCAAGTGGTCTGAATTCAAACACTATCCACTCTTTGTTTTTTTCAACACCAGGTAAGCTTGTTCTCATGTGTAGAGACCTTAAAGTGGTCACTACACATGGGATAAAATAACTTTCCATTCTTTTATCTCCACAGTTGTTTTTTTCAGTCATAAATACACAATCAAATAAATTTATTTCCAGGTTACTGATAATTCCAACTTCATTAAGCCATAATTTCATTTACAGAATATAAACCTGTAAAAATCTATAATATTTACCATGTAATCATCAAAACCTGAAACATTTTTTGCAAGTAGCAGATGTCTGGAGAATCAGTGAGATGAAGTAGTCAAGGTCTATACAAGGAGTGTGGAGGAGATCCACATTCTAGCTGACTCTCAACCATTAAAGCTCACTGGGTGAATCTGGGCCAGCCACTCTTTCTCAGACCAAATTACAGGATTGATTGCTGCGGTGCAGAAAAGTAGATGGAAGCAGCATGTCATACTGACCTCCTAAACAAAAAGTGCAGAATCTTCTTACTGCCGGTTCGCTCAGGGTTGCGCCTCAAGCACGCATGCGCCAATTAAAAAATAATTTGATTTTTTAAATTTGATTTTTTAAAAATTAAAAATCCAAAATGGCGGCGCCCATGGAGACACCGAAAGAACCAGCTCTGTGATATCACTGCAGAGATACTATCTACTCTATAGAACCAGGTAGAAATGGTAGGAACCCACCTCTGAAAAGATGGGATATGAATATAATCAAATTAATTAAGCTTATCAACCTGTGAAATATTCACTGCACTCACTGAGAGTCCTCATTCAGTGGAATGAAAGGCCAGGACTTTAGACCTACCTTATCATGAACTGAATTTTTAGATTTCTATCCCTATTCAAATGAAAGTAGAAACTTCTTCTAAATCTTGCTATATCATTTAACAAAGGTTCAGTTTGGAGTATTGACAAAATGTGGAGCAGTATAGGGCAGGCTGCTGCTATATTCCAGTACACTCAAATAGATTTGGAACAGGTTCTGAACAAAATGACTAAGTATTTTCAATCACAGCACTATTTTTCTGAAAAGTATTAGAAATGATGGCACCATGGTTCACAATAGTACAAAATTGTACAATCTTAGTTTGATGGCTAATTCCCAGAGTGGCAAGGAGATGACCATCACAAAATGTATGTTGTGACACTATAATGCAAGCATGGCAAATATAATCATTTACAATCTGGCTTCTAGGGGATCTACAGGATCTACAGGATCTACTGTACAGCAATTTAGATGGAGAAACTATGTATCTATATGTTTGTACATGTGTGTGTGTGTATATGTGTGTGTGTGTGTGTGTGTTTGTATACACACACACACTACAATATATATAAAGGAGGAGAGCTTAGAGGTAAAAGCAACTGCCTAACAGGCCCGGGTTCAAATCTCAGAAGGGTATGGCTAGCTGATGAGAGCTAAATAGCTTGAAATAGATCTATACTAGTCTCCCTTTATTAGCAAAAATTTATATACCGGTAGTATAAATGGTTTGTCGTGAATGTGACTGTCTGAGAGCTCCTGGAGTGGGGCTGAAAGGCAAAAGGGAGCAGTATGCTCCCTCCCATATTTGGGATACCAAGTGATCTTGGAAAAAACACTTAATATATATATATAGATATGTATATATACCTGTATATGTGTGTGTATGTATATATGTATGTATATATGTGTGCATATGTACCGGTACATGTATATCTACCTGTATATATATATGTGTGTGTGTGTGTGTGTGTGTGTGTGTATATGTAATCCTTGACGTACAACGGTTCATTTAGTGACCGTTCAAAGTTACAACAGCATTGGAAAAAGGGACTTATGACCGTTTTTCACACTTATGAATCCCCATAGTCACATGACCAAAACTCAGATGCTTGACAACTGACTCACATATATGACGGTTGCAGTGTCCCTGGTTCATGTGACCTTCTGACCAGCAGAATCAATGGGGAAGCCAGATTCACTGAGCAACTGTGTCACTAATTTAACAACTGCAGTGATTCACTTAACAAATGTAGCCAGAAAAAATCGTAAAATGGGGCAAAACTCACTTAACAAATTTCTCACTTATCAACATAAATTCTGGGCTCAGTTGTGGTCTTAAGCTGAGGACTACCTGTAATATTTGTGATAATAACACTGCTCTTTTGGGAACAATATCCAAGGCTGACAGGATGATAAAAAGGAATCGTTCCGGTTGTTCTTTTTTAGCTATTTTATCTTGTTCCCAAAGGTGGCCTGGACTGGGCAGGGAAGGTGGAATGTCGAACTTCCACCCAGTGAGGTTGCAGACTTGTCCCAGTTCTCCACGGGACTCTTGGATTCGATCCCTGAAAGAAACCTCCTCTACGAGCTTTGGAAAAAAATGCACTTGTTCCGCAGCTGCAGCTATCGTATCCAGCTGGAGGGGCAGATGAACAATGCCCCAAGGATCCAGGGCATCCGATGGGTAAGTTTAAATGCTTGGTCATTGCAGACAATTGGGTCAGTCCTATTTTATGGCAGCTATTGGCCAATGCTT
>JANHFT010000588.1:167356-183134 GCA_032467955.1 Pseudoxenodon macrops | reverse complement strand
TTTGTTTCAAGCAGAGGAGTAGAGGACTCTTCATGTAAAATATCTCTGGACTCCTTTGATTGCATTAATCTCCGATATGGGTGTGGGTTCCAGACAGACGAGATGTATTCAAGAACTGTTCTAGCAAAAGTTTTGTATGCCTTAGTTAGCAGTTCAATATTACCAGAGAAGAAGCTACGCAAGATTAGGTTTACAACTCCTAATGCTATGTTTATGTCTATGGGTTGTGAAGAATTGGACATGACTAAGGAACTGAACAACATACTTATTAGATGACAAGAAGCAGAAAGTTCTAGAGCTGGCTGGAGAATTCTGGGAGTTGAAGGCCACATGTCTTAATGTTGCCAGGGTGGGAAACCTTATTCTAGAGCTTAAATTATTCAAGTTCCATGATCATTCCCGAGATTTCTGAGGATCAGTCTCTTTGCTATTTTCAGCTATATATTCAAAATAAAATATTTCTCAACTAAAAGGTTCTGACAATTAAAATTATATCCACTTGTGATAGAAATCAGATAGAAATCAACACGCATATTGATATTCTCTCTCTCTCACACACACACACATACAAAGATCAGCTTCCTTAATTGGTTCATGTTAGAAGAAAAATAAATTTCCAGTCAAATCAACTTATCATCAAAAGAACAAATAAAAGACGTTAATTAATAGATTCTGATTTCTCATTCCACATTCGAAATACGTTTTCAAGAACATTTCACTGACAAAATACATACATTCTTCAAACTCAGTTTGATCCCTGGCTTTGCTATACTAATAATTATCTGACATCATTTAATGGTGCCTGGAAACTTCTCAGTCGCAATCATAAAAAGAGGATGTTGCTGATTCAGATCCAGAGCAAAAGATCCTGTAAATGCATTTCACTTTCTGTCAAAATGACCATGCTGGCTGGCTCTTTTTCAAACAGCTTCTCAAAGCCAGATGACAAACTCAAATATTTAATTATGGCTCAGGTGTTCTCTGATTAAAATGTGCCAAAATATCTCACAAAAAGAAGGTGGAATTATACGGGGGGGTTGGGGAGAGAACGAATACTGTCACTTCATCTCTACAGAACAACAGGGTTTCCAAAGTTTTTTTAAAAAAAGCAAAATTACGGTAAATGTAACCCAATAAATCGCCAAAATCTCTTTTTTCCTTCCATTTTGTAGCACAAACATAGAGGTTTAAGCATTGTGGTCCTTCAGGACTACAACTACCAATATCCCCCCTGCTAGCTGAGACCACTGGAACATGTCCTTCCACAGTATCTGAGGGACCATAAGATTGTAAAATCCATTGTAAAGTCGTCATAGCACAATCTTCCAATCACCTAATCTTGTCACTCTGGGATACATTAAATATGTTTTTGTTGTAAATGGGGCCTCCAATTTGTTGACTTCACTTGCTCAATTTTTTTCTTAAGCCTGAAAGAAGATGTGTGTCTACAATATTTGCATAAAATGAGAATTTCTGCTAGGGTTTCTGCTAGTAGAAGCTCTTCTTGTTATTGCTATTCTGATAAACAAACCAGCAACCCTACATGCAGTAGAATTTCTATTCTATTTTGCTTTGGAAGATAGCAATAGCACTTACACTTATATACTGCTTTCCAGTGCTTTCCAGGCCCTCTCTACGCAGTTTACCGAGTCAGCATACTGACCCCAAATTTGGGTCCTCATTTTATCTACCTCGGAAGGATGAGTCAACCTTGAGCTTGGTGAGATTTGAACTGGCAAATTGCAGACAGCAGAAGTGACCTGCAGTACTGCACTCTAACCACTGCACCACCGTAGGTCATATACAACTATCTTTTCAAGCCAGGTTTGAAATCTTAGCTGTTTTCCATAATTCTTGGATAAATCAGGTGGCTACACCTCACAAACCATCACCTCTGGGATAAAGCTATGATAATTGGCCCAGAATGACTTCCCCTTCACCAGTTTAGTAAATGACATGTAATTTACTCTCAGAGATTAATCCAATTTGTAAACATTATGCTTCTCACGGTAACATTTGGTTTGGTCCAGATAGACCAATATTTCTCAAAACATGGCAACTTTAAAATGTGTGGACTTCAACTCCCAGAATTCTTCAACCAGGCCACTGTTCTCTGGAAGCAGCTTGGCTGGTGTGCTTTTGTTGACTTGCCCTTCCCTTGAGAAATATTCAAGAGCATCTTTGGTGAGTCAACAGTGACAAAATGGTGGGAACAACCAGAGGGATGGAAACCCCACTCCTTTTCAGTGACTTGGATGCTGTTGACTTCCTCGGCCGTGCATTTAACCAGGGGTCTCCAAACGTGGCAACTTTAAGACTTGTACACTTCAACTCCCAAATTTCCCCAGCACGGGTGGCTGAGGACTTCTGGGAGTTGAAGCCTACAAGTCTTAAAAAAGCTGCCAAACTTAGAGACCCCTGCTTTAAACTAATGATTTCAGATTTTCCTTGGAAAACTTGGCACACTCTTTTCAGATATTGATTACTACGCAATACTGGAGAAACTTTTCTGAGAGAAACTGAATAGTCTTCTGTCGGTCGATCTCAGTAATGAACAGGTGCCACAGAAAAGCAAAATCCTCGGTTCACAAGGTATGTCAACAGGGGTGGATTGTGAATCGTTTTGCTGCTGGTTTGCTCAGGGTCGCGCATTGCACACAGCAATCAAAAAATCCAAAATGGCGGCACCCACGGAGACACTACTGGTTCTAAAGAACCAGTAGGATCCCACCTCTGTATGTCTACAAAAATGAGAGCACCAACTATCTCAAAATACATTCTAGCAATGAGTAGCGTTCCATGAAAATCTGGAGAGCTATGATATGGCTTTATTGCGAAGTCCTGAAAGCATGAAACATGCTCAATTTTTAAGAAGAGCATACAATTACTCCCATCCAACCTTTTACATTCCTTTTTTAGAATTAGCCGTTTAAGCAGCTGTAATCTGGAACATCTCTAAGCATGCATATTTTATTACAAGAGTACTGAAGTGTTAATGGAGACTCTGCTGTGTACGTGATTACCCCAGAGCATGTTGAAAAGTTTCTGAACGTTGTGGCTCATTCTGCAATCACAAACAACTCATCAAAACTGCTTTATCTTTTAAGGTTTATGCTTATTATTTTTTCTTCGGTTTTTGTTTTCCCCCCTACTGTTTTGGTATGAACTGTTACCTAATCGCGTTTCTCACACCTCTTTCTAAGGTAAAAGAGGTGAGAAACAAATCTTAAGAGCAACTGGGGTGTCGAACCTATTAATTTAAGGGATAGCCATTTTGCACACGCATCATCAGTGCCTCAGCATGCAAGGCAATTAAGTCCACAATTAGTTCTAAATTAAAAACTCACTTTTCCTAAATAAGGTTGGATTGCGAATACAGATTGGTTGATTACAAACGCATGTGTAACCAACTTCATCTGACATGACCTTTGCTCAACATTAAAGTACCTAATTTGGAAATACCCCATCTACTCCTTTTTTTGGGGTGGGGGTGGACGGGGGTACCCACTTCTGGCAGACTATTAGCCCATTCATAGCATCACAAGAGCAAGGGAAACTGATCACTTGTGTCGGTTACACTCTTTCGATTCAATGTTAAGTAAACAGTAATGGTACTTTCTGCAAAATAATTGATGACAAGAAATATTTGCGGTTTTGAAAGCTCACTTTCATGCTGCATTAGGCTTTATGCATCTTGAATGTTGCTGCTAAAATTGATGCTTAAATAAGGTACTGATAGCAGTCCAAGTGCAGGATGCTTCTACTGGTTGCTACCTAAGAATTGCTATCAATTAAAGCCATTACACTCTCGTGATGGTGTACCTATGGCATGCGTGCCACAGGTAGCACATAGAGCCCTTTCTGCAGCTGTTGCCCCAGCTTAGTTCTACTGTGTACGTGCACGCGTCTCCTGCCAGCCAGCCTTCAGGCTTCTGCTGTGCATGCGGGGGGTGGGTGCATGCAGGGGATGCACACGTGCATGTGGCGGGGATACATGAGCGGGAGGGTGCTTGCATTGCATTTTGGGACCTCGCATTTTGGCTCTAGGTTGCCTGGAAAGCCTCCTGCACCAACCTGGAAGCCAAAAATGGGCGAAGGGGGGCAGGGCACATGTGTGGTGAGTCGCACATACATGGGATTGCGTGTGCATGTGCGGGGCACACAGGAGGGGTCGCGTATGCATGTGTGGGGGGGCACATGCGGGTGGCTTGCATGTGCATGCACAGCGGGGAGGGGCAGGGCGTGCCGGAGTGGTTTGCGCATGCACTGCAAGTGACGACAAAAAGGTTAGCCATCACTTCATTACACGAATTCCATGATGCTTCCCCCTACAGGCAGTTCTTGACTTACGACGATAATGGAGTCCAAAATTTCCGTTGTTAAAAAAAAAAGACCATTGTTACATCAGTTTTGCCCCTCTTTTTATGAGCTTTCCTGCCGCAGTTGTTAAGGGAATCCCTGCAGTTGTTAAATTAGAAACATGGTTGTTAAATGAATCTGGTTTTGCTTGTCAGAAGGTTACAAATGGTGCTGACATGATCCCGGGACACTGCAATTGTCATAAATATGAGTCAGCTGCCATGCAGCCGAATTTTGATCACGTGACTGCAGGGATGCTGTAACAGTCGAAACTGAAAAATGGCCATACGCCACTTTTTTCAGTCCTGTTGTAACTTCTAACGGTCATACATAACTTTCCTCTGTTCCACAGACGGTTTGACTTTGTCCTCTGATAGTCCGTACAAAGCACTCTTATTTCCTTGTCTTCCACACAGCTGATTGGTATGTCTGTGCCCGTTTGCGTTTTCAGTGGAAAATATTTATTTCAAGACTAACCAGTGTAAGGAGCTAAAAATACCTAATGAGGGTTTCAGATGAAATAATATAAATGGCTTTTATCATAGTCAGTGTCTTTAAAAAAAAAAAAAGCTGTCCAATGCTTCTTGCTATATATATGCCTGTCATGGGGCATGTTTGTCACAATTCTGCAGTAAATGTATTCAAGGTTATTTGCAGACAATAATCAAATAACACTTTCGGGTAAGCGCTAAAAATCTGAGATACATTGTGAGTGACACTTGAGGTGTGCTGTGTAAAGCTATTCAAAGGGGAAGCATCAAGAATTGTGCACATCATTATATTTGTACCATCAGTGAAATTATGGATCAAATGGTACTAATTAAACAATAAATATTTCGCCTAACAATAAATATTTTGTTTAAATATGATATAGACTTAATCATATTTCACTTAAATTTGGATAACAAAAAATGAATAAAGAACCTATAAGACAATTTATTTACTTTCCCCAAATTTTGTTTCTATTTCAAATCCAAAATGTATTGGTTGTCTAAGATCTATTGGATCCTATAAATCAATTATAGCATTTCTTTTCGGTTGCTGAAAAAGAGATAAATTCAATTTGTTGCTTAAGAAACACTCCAGAAAGGAAACTCCAGGAGTAAAGAGAATATGGGGAAAATTAGAATTTGAATTCCGGAATTTTTCAGGGTCGATAACCTGAGCAAAAATAAAATATATATCTCCAAACAATCAGGTTTCTAGGTAATTATCATGGATGACGAAATAATGCAGGACACTATCACTCAGTTTAATCTTAGAAAAAAATCCCTGTATAAATAGTTTTAATGAAGGTCTTATTTAATTCTTTCTGATATCCCTCTCAAATCAATCTTTCTTCCTGCATCCCTGTCATTTAAATGACATAAATATTCTATTGAGCTTCTCTTCTGAATTATATCATTTTCTTACCACTATACGGTTCTTCCATATTCAGTTAATTTAAATCAGTCCTTTATCAAAAATTTAAATTCTACTGTAATATTTATATAGTTATCCACCTCTTTAACCTCCCTATTTTTGCATAATGCAAGCATTAGCTGTATTTCTAACTTTAGGCCGCAATCTCTTACTGCAACTTCTTGAATGTTCTTTACAATAAAAAAATCCTTTAATTATGCAGAGATCAGAAAGGGATACAATCCTTGATAGTACAGTTCTCCTTTCTCTTCTTCTACATAGCTACTCTAATAAAAAATGCTGTTCTCTAAGTAAATGTTTTTAGTCAGTGATGGTACAAAACGTAATGCACATTCAATCTTCTGCCTCTTTGTTCTACATCCTACCATTTAAAGGAAGGCGCCAAGCAATGTATCTTATTTTAATTACGTAATTGAGAAATCACTGCATTATGAAGGGATATTGTGGGATATATTGCATCTTGCATACCTTATGGTCCCAATCAGTGAAACCTAAACATCTACGTTTCTGGAAAGGATAAACAATTCCTGCTTCATAAATAATGTAACAAAGTGATCTGTTATTCCTCTGCAACATCAAATGGTAGCCATTTTGTTATTCTCTTTTTTTAAGAGACGTGTTTGTAAATGCTATTATTGTGAGAGATGAATCCACTTCTTTCTTTAATGGAATTAAGAGCTACATCAAAGGCTAGATTTCATTACACACAGACAAACACACACACACACACAGAACAGATGGTATTCAGCTGGTTCGGAATGGTTTGGATGAACTAGTGGCGGAAATTTGACCAAGGTCGCCGAACCGGTAGAGAAGGCCGGCTGGCCTTCCCCCAAACTGGTCTGCTGGTTACCGTTCACTTGCCAAAAAGTATCAGAGATCACGGAAATTCTGCTGCCATCACCACCATGTTCTTTGCGCATGTGCACTGCATCCCGTTGGACTTGCAAGGCAATGGGATGCACATGTGCGAAGAACATGGCGGCAACGGCAGCATTTCCGTGACCTCTGGTATTTTTTGGTGGGTGGTGGCCAGCTGCCACCTCTTTGCCAGCTGCTTTCCAGCAGTGGCAGCTGGCTGGGGGCTGCCAAAATCTCTGGTCAGCTGCCGCAGAAGGTAAGCAGCCCGAACAAAGAGGCGGTGGTGGGGGAGGAAGCGAGGCTAGAGCCAGGACCGCTAAAGAAGGGGAAACAGGGGCGACTGGCAAAGGGAGGGTGGGGGTAGATAGGTAGAAATTCCCAAAAAAAATCCTACCTTTTCCTGTGGGTGTGGCTAGGTGACAGGGTCATGTGACTGAGTGGGTGTGGTCGTGAGTGATGCCAAGTTGACCACGCCCACTCAGTCACATGGCCCCTACCTAGCCACGGCCATTGAACCAGTAGCAAAAAATTTTGAAACCCACAGACATGAAAAATTATTTAATTTGATGGGAACAATAGATAGTCCCTGACTTATGCTCACAATCGAGCCCAAAATTTATGTTGCTAACCGAGACAGTTGTTAAATGAATTTTGTCCCATTCTACAACCTTTCTTGCCGCACGTGTTTAAGTGAATCAATGCAGTTGTTAAGTGAGTAACATGTCTGCCAGGGAAATCCGGCATCCCCATCGACTTTGCTTGTCAGAACCTGGCAAAAGGGGATCAGATGACCTCGGGACACTGCAGCCATCATAAATATGAACCCGTTGCCAAACGGCTGAACTTTGGGGATGCTGCAGTGGTTGTAAGTGTGAAAATATGGTCATAACTCCCTTTTGTTCAGTGATGTTATAACTACCTGGTCCTGATTTAGCATCCAAAACTAAGAAGATAACAGCAATAGCACTTAAGACTTATATATTGCTTCACGGTGCTTTGCAGCCCTCTCTAAGCCACAGATCTTCAACCTTAGCAAATTAAAAACCTGTGGACTTTAACTCCCAGAATTCCTCAGCCAGGTTTGCTGTGCTGGCTGAGGAATTCTGGGAGTTGAAGTCCACAAGTCTTAAAAGTTGCCAAGGTTGGAAACTCCTGTTCTAAGCAGTTTACAGAGTCACCACATTTCTCCCAAACAGTTTGGGCCCTCCTTTTACTGACTTCGGAAGGGTGGAAGGCTGAGTTCAAGCCTTGAGCCGCTCAGGATGAAAACTGCCAAACAGCAGTCGGCAGAATTAGCTTACGATACTACATTCTCTGCCGTAGTGTGGCAAAGAGACAGTAAAGGTGGATTTTGCAAATGCTCCGTTCCTAGATTTATGCAAAGTATCCCACTCACAACCAGCCCGTAACATGGGTGCCACAAGCTTGATTTGTGCTCAGTAGACAATCCTTACTTACCATTTATTTATGATGTCGCAATTCATCAAAACCATCCAATGCAGACACCTGAACTAGCGTTAACAATGTGGGCATTACAAAATAGTTGGCAATGTAGCCTGTGAGGTTCATCATTAGGCAAGCTAAGCATTATCAGTTTTTTCTTTTAGTATTGGTCATGGTAGAATGCCATAAAACATTGCCCTGTCAGATGGGCTACCACAAGTAATTACATCTGCTCAGTATTATGTAGGCTAATCTAACTATTGTATTTTGATCCAGGCTGTTTCCCTTATGCATTATACAGATATGTGACATTGCAAAAATAAATGCCTTACTAAAACGTGTTCCTACAACTAGATTGCTTTTATTTATTTATTTTTGTCCATTTATTTATTTATTATTTATTTATTTATTTTGTCAAGCATGTATAAGAAAACAGACATAAGTATAAACACAATTATGAATACAGGAAGTGGATACGAATAAATGGGGACAGTAGGACAGGGACGGTAGGCATGTTGGTGCGCTTATGCACGCCCCTTACAGACCTTTTAGGAATGGGGTGAGATCAACAGTAGACAGTCTAAAGTTAAAGTTTTGGGGGTTTGGGGAAGAAACCACAGAGTCAGGTAGTTGCATTCCAGGCATTGACCACTCTTTTGCTGAAGTCATGTTTTCTGCAATCGAGTTTGGAGCGGTTTACCTTAAGTTTGTATCTATTGTGTACTACTGTATTGTTGCGGTTGAAGCTGAAGTAGTCATTGACAGGCAGGACGTTTACTAACATGGAAGTTACACCTCAGTTGATTATTATAGCTATGGTCCATGATTCATTTGCTCTTGTAAAACATTTGGTAAATAATCTTTTGCTTTCTTTCCACATGTATATTCTCATGCATACAGGCAGATTTTTATTTTTTTAACCTCCTAATCTACTTTCTTTCTCTGCTTTCTCCAGGAGAGACTTGTGAGGGATCAAAACTGTAAATGCATTACAGAAATGCAAGATTTAAATCAAGCCAAGGGAAGATTTTCAGCAGGACAATGTAGCATTAGCACTAGCACTTAGACCAGGGGTGTCAAACTCGATTTCATTGAGAGCCACATCAGGGTTTTGTTTGACCTTGGAGGGCATAGGTAGGGGGCATGGCCAGATTTAAGCACTCCGTGGGCTGGATCCTAGTTTGACACCCCAGACCAATGTACTTCTTTACAGTCCTCTCCAAGCTGTTTTACAGAGTCAGCATATTTCCCCCCAACAATCTGGTTCCTCATTTTACCGACCTCGAAAGGATGGAAGGCTGAGTCAACCTTGAGCCAGTCTAGCGGTGGGTTGTAAATTGTTTTGCTAACGGTTCGCTCAGGGTCGTGCCTCGTGCATGCGATTTGTGCATGCGCGCTTGCACAGCAGTAAAAAAACTTTTGTGCATGCGCAGAAGCAAAACATTCAAAATGGCGGCGCCCACGGAGACACCGAAGGAACTGGCTCTGTGACATCATCACCAAGTTACTATTGATTCTATAGAACCGGATAGAACCGATAGGAACCCAGCTCTGAGCCAGTCAGGATTGAACTCCTGGCTGTGGGCAGAGTCAACCTACAATACTGCATTCTAACCACTGCGCCACCATGGCTCCTAAAAATACCACCCTCACTAAGAACCGAAGGGAATGAACAATTTTAAGGTCAAGAATTGAGAATAAATGGAAAAATTTCCAGGAGAGACAAATATAACCAGAACCATAAATTGGGAGCCTTTAAACTAAAGGGCATGATGTCATAGGGACAAAATACTATCCTGGCTATTACACACAGAGTTAGAATTTAACTTTCAGTAACGGAAGCACAATTAATAACTTCTTACACACTCATTCTCATTCTCAATTTCTAGATCCACTAGGACTGACCTTTTCAGGATCTCATTCTTGTGTTAAATTCTGGCACAAGGGAAGATACTAGCAAGTAAGGTGCTCCTGGCACAGGGTGTTCTAAGTTCAGACATTTATAGAAGCAAGATAAAGTTCTTGTGTTTAAGCTGGCATTTAGCAGCCAGTGTGAAAAGTAAGCAGAAAGATTACTGGAGGGTCCTTGGCGCTCTCTAAGCTTGGTTGTTTTCTTGCGGATGTTTCGTTATCCAATCTAGATAACATCATCAATGTAGCACTAATGATATTATCTGGATTGGGTAATGAAATATTACCTAAATATCAACTTAAAAACAAGAACTTTATCTTGCTTCCAACCAGGGAACAACCAGGGAAAGCAAGCAAACAATTGCACACACCTCATTTTCTATCAAACTGGTATTGTCATTACACGTTGCTTGTACATGCAGAATATTTGTTGTTTTTTAAAAAAAAAAGACCAATCGTTTGGTAATTATTCTGAAGGCTAGCCATATTTTTCCAGGAATAAGCAGCTTTTTCAAGTTGATTCAATTAAGAACACAATGACCAAAAGCAACGTTCAGAGAGCAATTTGAAAGTGCCCCGCATATAGAAAATTAGATGTTCGGGAAAGAATAAAATCCGAAGCCTTCTTCTAAATATCTAATATTTCATTCAAGGAACACTTGTAGTGGCATCTACAGGAGAAGTTATAAAAATCAAGATAGTGGTTGTAGAACTGCAATTGAAAGCCATACTCCTTAATGTATGTATCACATATACAAAAGAGGCGAGGCTGTAATCACACTTCTGCAGCCAGTGTCTTGTCTTATCTTTTTTGCCAACCTTCCTTCCAATGCCATTGAACACTGTCTCATATTAAAACGTCCACACCATGGGTCCTCAAACTATGGCCCACGGGCTGCATGTGGCCTGCTGAAGACCACGAGGCTGCCCCGCCCACCCTTTGGCCAAGGTGCAGGACTTACCTTCGCGAGCCCCAGGGCCTGGAACTGAAAGGTAAGGCCAACAATTTTGGCCTGCAGAATGCTTCTGGAGGCAGGGGGAGGTGAAAAACGGAGCACACAGGTGCCCCAGGAGGCCAAACACGGGCAAAAACTGCCCCTCCCGCTTCCAGAAGATAAAGAGAGAGATGGAGAGAGAGGGGAGGAAGGAAAGAGGGAGATATATATATATATATTTCTCAAGCTCCTTGGGGCTGAGAAGAATTGCTGTACAACTGAGTTTTCTGAAGTGGACCACTAGACTCCTAAACAACTGGGGGAAAAACGATCTAGTAGAAAGAAAAGTCAATCAAAAGAGCAACATGCAAACAAAAGCAAATAAAACAAATTTGTGTGCATTGTTTAATGGACTGTGGCCATGCCCACCTTGTCACATGACCTAGCCATGCCCACCCAGTCACATGACCACCTAGACATGCCTATTCAGCCAGTCCAGCCTCACAACAGTCTGAGGGACCGTGAATTGGCCCCCCTGTTTAAAAAGTTTGAGGACCCCTGTCCCAGACTATTGCCTTAAATAGGTATAATCCAAATATTGGCTTCTTTTAACCACCTTGGCAAGATCTGGGACTAAGTTACTAAGAAAAAAATCACTTTTGAAGCAGAATGTTAAGTAAAGGGTGATGTAAAATAGCTATTAATAGGCTTTTTTTTTTAGCATGGCCTGCTAAGATTACTTTAATTTATGAAAGAAAAGAATCAGTGAACTATTGGGGGACAATCAATTGGGTAGCTTATTCCCTCTGAACAGATATAGTCTCTGACCTTATATATGTTGTGCTTAGTCTTTTAAGATATTACTTTCAATTCTTCAAAATGCAGCGTATTGCAGCTGGTCCTCGACTTGCAACAGTTCATTTAGTGACCGTGAAAAAAAAGTGACGTATGACCATTTTTCACACTTACGACCGCTGTAGCCTCCCCATGGTCACGTGATCAAAATTCAGATGCTTACGACCGATTCATATTTATGACGGCGTCCTGTGTGTGTCTGTGTCACCTTTTGCGACCTTCTGACAAACAAAATCAACGGGGAAGCCCGATTCACTTAACAACCAGGTTACCAACTTAACAAGGGCAGCGATTCACTTAACAACCGTGGCAAGAAAAGTCGTAAAATGGGGCGAAATTCACTGAACAGATGCCTCACTTAGCAACATAAATTTTGGACTCCACTGTGGTCCTATGTCGAAGAGACATTTGTATTTGCAAGAAACCTGCAATCGGTCACTTTTTCTCCTCTCTCTCTCTATTCCAGATGCCAGCTAGTTCCAAGATTTATTGCGGTACAAAATTAAAAATCTGAAATAAAAGCACGCCAGCTGTTGCACTTCAACATCATAGAGAACTGTTAGTTTACTGCTTGATCGCTTCAGGGACACTGCAGTGGAACTGCTAGCTGACAGAAGACCACAGATTTTAGACGCATCCCGTCCTCTAGATACGCTTCAAGGTTACTTCTCACTTCTAGCCATGCTGGCTGAGAATGATAGGAGTTGACATCTAAAGCCTCTAATGGGTACCCAGTTGGAAAAGCTGATATAGGGTGAAGATGTAAGATTGGTAGTTCCCCTATGTTGTCTTTTTCTCCATTACAAATAGAATATCTTACTATGAATGTCTTAAGAGAAAAGCAAGTTAAAGACTGAACAATACTCCTAAAGACTGCTTTGGGAATAAAAAAAAAGGAAAAGTGTGAACAACAGGAAGGATCGTTTTATTATATTTGGCGGGTATATTAAAAAGCCCAAAAAAAATGGATGCAAATACATGAATTAATCCAGAAGATTAAGTGTTTTTTTTTATCAGGGCAACCTGGTCTACCCAATTATAGGATGGAGCTTACTGCTTCCACTTTCGCCTTTCAGCCCCAATCCAGGAGCCTTCGCAGGCAGTCGCTTTCGTGACAAACTATTTTTGTGTTAAATTTATATTTACTGAGAAAGAAATAGAGAGAGACTAGTACAGATCTATTTCAAGCTGTTTAGCTCTCGTCAGCTAGCCATACCCTTCTGGGATTCGAACCCGGACTACTTACAATACATATTAGGTAGATGTATTAACCTCTAAGCCACAGGTTCTCCTGGCTTTGTCAGCTACACCAGGGGAGAGATTAAGAGTTTTTTATTAGGGCAACCTGGTCTACCCAAATATGGGACGGAGCATACTATTGTGGCCTGCCAGCTGCCCACGGAGCTGGTGGTAGACTCGGACAATGGGGAGGAACTTGGGCCAGTGCTGGAGACTGGAGAAGGCTCTGTTGGATGCTCTGTGTCGGACGCAGAGATAGAGCCAGGGCCGTCCAACATTTCCCAGTCACCAGAGTGGCAGGTGCCTTTGGAGGGTGATATGAGTGAGGAGGAAGAACAGCTGGGGCCTGTTCCAGATGCACGTATGCGCAGAGCAGTCAACTCGGGAAGCAAAGCACACGTGAACGCTGAATGGCCCCTCCTTGGCTGGGGGATAAATAGGAAGAAAGGGGAGTGGTGGTCGTAGGAGACAACCATTCGTATTTCTGAAGATTTTGCTGATTGGGTTTCGTGCCACAAAGACTGCCTGTCAGAACTCAATTTGCAGCCTTTCAGCTGGGAGTTCACGGCCTTGCAATTATCGCAAGGAACTGATAAGGTCTGTTACTTCAGTTAATTACTTGAAGGACTAATGCCTGGACTTTTCGGCGGGTGAATGCAATTAATTCACAGGAGGTAAATAAAGAGGGTTTTTTCATGACAAGGAGTCTGTAAACATACTGCATATCCAGAAGATCTTAAAGACAAATATTCAATTGAAATCAGAGGGTTTTTTGAGCGGGAGGCGAGGGGTGGGGAGATTGATGAACAGATATTGGGGGAAAGTCATGGGACTTTCTTTGTATGTATGGTAACTGCAGCAAAATACTATATGCTCAAAAACAGAAAGACTTGGTACTATCTTCCATGAAGGCATGGTTGGTGAAGATGATGGAACTTGCAGAGATGGCAAAACTGACTTTCTTTATTAAGAGAAAAGACAGGGCTGCATTTAGAATAGAATAGAATGAGCTGGAAGGGACCTCTTCTACTCCAGCCCCTTATTCAAGCAGGAGAACCTGTACCATTTAGATAAGTGACTGTCTAGACTCGTGGTGGTGAATCTATGGCACGTGTGCCAAAGGTGGCACGCATAGCCCTCTCTGGGGGCACGCACGGCGTCGCCAGCTGTTCTTCTGAGTTCTGTTGCGTGCATGCGTGCCGGTCAGCTGGTCCAATGCGCATGCACACCGGCCAGCTGCTTTCTTCTGGGTTCTGGCACACGCATGCGCCAGAACACGGAAGAATAGCTGGCCGCCACACACATGCACACCTGCCAGCTGCTCCCTTCCAGGTTCTGGTGTACGCATGCGCGCTCCAGTTTCGGCATTCGATGCTGAAAGGGTTAGCTGTCACTGGTCTAGACTCTTCTTAAAAACATCCAGTGATGGAGAACCCACAATTTCTGGAGGCAAGCTTCCCAGAAACACCTTATAGAATTTTTGCATGAAAGAGAAAATAAGTGATCTTATAATTTATGGCTTTGATGAATGGAGAAAACAGACGATAGAAAAAAGAAAGCTTTTTTTTGTTACCATATGGTAAAAGGTAATTTTATAATTGTTGCAAAGAAAATTGAAAGCTGCTTCTTTCTATTTTTTCTCCATTCTATTTTGCATTTTTTCTTGTTGTCTTTTTTACTTTTTTACTCTTCTTTAGTTTATTACTTTCTGTTAGTTTTGATTTGCTTTAATCTTCTCTTCAAAACTCTTAATAAAAAAATAATACTGAGAATATAAAGGGAAAGAATTCTTGAGGTCAAGTTTGACTTGTTAACAATGTTGAAATAACCAAATTGTTATCTTGGCAACAAGAGAAGAGAAATGGTCTGGTTGTTGCCTTTTTCCTTTTCTAATCCACAAGGTCTGGGATTCCAGGTAATCTCCCACCCAAATCCAATCCTAATTAGTTTTCTAGATCAACCAAGTTCAGCTAGATACTGTATTGTCAAGTTTAATATCATCAGTTAAAATGGTCTTTTGTACAACAATGATGGTACTTAAAATAAACTGTCTCTTGGTGGTAGTATTTTTAGGTTGCGTCCTTTTCTGTCCCTGATCAAAGGAGATGACGATAATGATGATTATAGTTCCACTTTTTTAACATTTGGTCAATTCAAGGAAGCAAACATATACTTCATGCATTCTACCTCTTTCAGGTTACACCATAAAAGCACTTAAATGTTTTGGCAAGATGCAATCTTTACTTGTATTTCATGGTATAAATGACCAACAGTTAAATCGTGCCTTTAAACTTCAGTTAGCTACACTGATTTCTGTATACAGTGAAGTGCTTTGACTTCTCTCCAGCTGCTCTGCTGTTACAAAAGCATGGGATAATCTTTATGGGTATATTTCTTACAGGGAAGAAATTATTTCTTTATTGTATTTATACACCACCTTCCTTCTAGGAATTGTATGTATTTGTATCTTGCCTTTAAGGCAGCAAACATATCCACTGCACATTCCTCCTCCTGTTTTCCTCACAGGTATGTCAGCTGAGAGAGAGAGTGACTGGTCCAAAGTCACCCAGCCGGCTTCCATGGTTAAGAAGAAACTTGAACTCATGGTCTCCTGCTTTCTAGCGAGGTGTCTTAACTACTAAACCAAGTTCGCTCTACAATACAACTATAATAATGCAACTATCTCCCCCCAAAATAAGACCTATCCAAAAAATACGCCCTAGCACGGAGTTTTTACACATGTGCCTAATATA
>JANHFT010000588.1:128673-141423 GCA_032467955.1 Pseudoxenodon macrops | reverse complement strand
AGGACATTGTTAAAGTGAGTTTCTGTCTTTTGATCCCCCAAGTCACATGACCACACTAAGCCACGCCCACAAGCCACACCCACAGAACCAGTAGGATAATTTTTACATTTCACCCCTGCTCAATATATATTCTTCCTGCACCCCTCTTCACGGGCAGGCTAAAGAATATGAATAGAATCGATCTGGGCAAGCAGGTTTTAAGATCCTTTTTTAAGGAAAACATTCTCTATGGTGAGACTGAACTGGACTCTTAACGTGGAGTCTCTCTTGATTTTAAAGGCTTTGTTTGCACTTCTTTCTAATTACCCTAAAAGCATTGCACTGCTTTATGGCTTTTAACTGGAGGTTTTTATTGAGCTACCTTGCATTTATATTATTTAGATCTTAAGACATGGTTGGGTTCCTGAGCATGGAGTTAGAGGGTTGGTGGTTAGTCTATGCCGTTTATACTGGTTTGGTCTCTTGGCTGCTATGTGTGTTGATGAGTTTTACATTGTTTTGTATTGGTTTTTATTGCTGCTATAAGCTATCCAGAGATGGGTAGCTATATAAATAAGAAGAAAACAACCAATCAACAAAGAAATAAAGTGTTCCACCCAAAGTGTACATTCTGGTCAATCTTGACTCCTGATGACTATCTAGACAAGTCTCTGCAAATTTTCTTGGCAATGTTTTCCCATGCAGTTGCCACTGCCTCTTTCCTAGGACTGGCCCTACATTACCCAGCTGGCTTTGTGCTTAAAAAAAAAAGCAGTGGTGGCACAGTGGTTAGAATGCAGTATTGCATTCTGCTGACTGCCAGCAGTTTGATTCCCATTGGCTCAAGGTCAGTAAAATGAGGACCCAGACTGTTGCTGACTCTGTAAACTGTTTAGAGAGGGCTGTAAAGCACTGTGAAGCAGTATATAAAGTGCTATTGCTAATAAGGTAAGACTAGAATTGAGTCTCTCAATCTCTAGCCAGGTGCTTTAATCACCACCCCAAATTAACACTCTGCCTCACATTATCCTTGTCTTAATGAGTTAATTTTCTGCTGTTATTGCCAAGGGGTTAAACACACACAATCCAGGAAATGTCATCATCAAAGGCTCTCATGGAAGCAAAATAATTTATCGGCACTTCCATTATGGTTCACCTGTCTAATATATTCTCATCCCAAAATGAAAACGGACATCAGGATTGAGAGAAAATGAAAAAAACTGAACAAGCGAGATAGGAACAAGAAACAATATGCCAAACAAGACTTCTTAAAACATTATTCTCTGTTTTGTAATGATCTTGAAGGAAAAGTTTAGTTACTTTTCGTCTATTCCATTGTTTCCGAATATTATGAGGAAAAACTTACATGGGAACATTTCTCCAACACTTCCTCTTTGAATTGTAAAAACTTCGCTTGGATTGCAGGCTGGTTGAGTGCAAATGATAGAAAATGTGTGAAGGGCTGTTTTTTGCGAAAGCTTTCAACGAGAACATCGATTCGTGTCCGTGCCGAAATAACACCACTCCGATGTTGTCCTGTGATCACTGAAAGCAAGGAATATAATAGGACAGGATATATGCTAATGTGCTTCAATTTCCCTCCAGAAATCTAAGAATAGCAGGCAGCTAGCAAGTACTTGCTGTACCCATAACCCAATTAACAAGATGGCTGCTAAGTTGACAAAGGACAACTTAGGCATGGAGTGAAGAGCTTATCTCCAGGAAGGAGGAAGTCGTCGTTAGAGGAAAGTGTTACTTTTTCATCTTCATATTCCAACTTTGTTTGATCTATAATCCTGTGTTTCCTACAGGAGATTTAAGAGGGCATATATCCTGTTCGCTTCTGACCCTTTCCTGCTAATGGCATGATTGCATTGCTTTAGATGCGTACAAAAGCAAACAGTTTATTTTCTTGAAATCCCTTCCTCTACAATCTCTCTGCTCTGCAGGGTGGCAGTGGTGGTAGGGGGGAGGGTAAGGTCAGGCAAAGGAAAGATTGCCTACAGCTTGCTCTTTTTTCTCCCACTCTCTTGCAAACTGAAGAGATTGGAGAGGAAGAGATTTCAAGAGAATATTGCAAGCAGCAGGCACAGCGTCCCCACGGTTCCCAGGGCTGCCAGTGTGAACACGTTGCTTTTGAAGTATATAAGAACAAACTCTTTGGAAATCCCTTCCTCCCCAATCTCTCTGCTTTGCGAGAAGACAAAAAGGAAAAACCACAGGACAATACCTATTGACTGTAATAGAGATCACATCACTGCCAGTCACTGTGAAAGTTGTAAATCGTCTATAAAGCTTTTTTTTTTTTAATTTAGAACTGTCTATTACAGTAATGGCTAACCTTTTTGCCATTGCCTGCCAAAGGGGGGGGAGCGCGGGGGAGCGTGCCCGCGTGCCCGCACCCATAATGCAACGCCCTCCCTCTGTGCATGTACAACCACCACCCACAACCCCCGCACGAACTTCCGGTCGGCCTGTTTGGCCCGTTTTCACCCTCCCAAAGCTTCAGGAGGCTTTCCTGAAGCCTAGGGAGGGGAAAAACGGCCTCCCCCTACCCTCTGGAAGGGTGAAAATCAGCTGGCGCGTGCTGGAGCTGACATAGAGCAACGTCTTGCATGCCCTCAGATATGGTTCCGTGTATGGCACGCATGCCATAGGTTCGCCATCACGGGTCTATAATTTCGAATGATTGCTAAATGAATAGCTGGTATGTGAGGACTCTTTTGGGTGGAACGTTATCTTAAATCGGAGATTATTATTGTTTTTTTAACTATAGTAGACTGGAGGTAGGAAAAAGAAGTGAAAAAGGGATAATAATTACTGCAAGTATATTAAGGATTTTGGGAAGCAGGGGATGCACATGGGATAACAGCTGTCTCATTGCCATTGATTAAGATTCCTTTTTCTATGAAATGAAAGACTGCCTCCATTTATGGAAAGCAAATCCTCTTTCTTTAATTCGTAGCTCATCTCATACATGGTAGTATAAAATATTCTTTTCACATACTGTGTTTCTCAGGAAGTAAGACCTACCCCAAAAGTAAGTCCTAGCTTGATTTTTTTTTACACATACCCCCAATATAGGCCTGACCCCCAATATAAGCCCTAATTAAGACCACCGCCCACTCCAGGGTACACGGGTAAAAATTAAGCTACGGTGGGGATGAGGGTGGTGGAGCTGCCCTACTACTTACCTTTGGACAGTTGTAGCCAGGCCTCAGACACCACAACACCTGCCTTGCCAGCCAGCAAGACCTGATAACAGAGGATGATAACAGAGCTCCAGATCTATCCGGAGCTCTGTTATCAGCTACAGAGGCCTTCAGGAAAGTCTTTGCCGCAGACAAAATTCCAGAAGGCCTCTGATAGCAAAAAGGAGGCTGGGGACGACGCACGCAAGTGAGGTCAATCAGTGGATGACATCTCCCCCCCCCCCAAAAAAAAAGACATGGTGCCTTTTTTTGGTGGCAAAAAAATATAAGATAGGGTCTTGTTTTCGGGAAAACATGGCAGTACCGGTATATATTATTTCTTAAGTTTTATGTGATCTGCATATGAAAACTCAGATGTCTGTTCATTTTTGCAAGCTCAAAATCTTACCAATTTCTCCTTCTACCCCTTGCTTGGGAATACTGATGGAGGTTCGTGTTTCTGTCTCCAGTTTTTTCCTGGTTTCTCCTTTCTTTCCTATTATGTACCTGTAAAAAAAAGTCCGAGTGGGATAAGGAAGAAAAAAGAGCTAAGGTTAAAAAGCTTAATTGGTAAGAAATAATGTGTCACAAAAATAACTGTCCTCTCGGTTATGGGAATGAAAGAGCTTAACAGGCACAATAGTTCTCACAACATCCAAATCCTTGGGAAAACAAAATGTAGCTTGTGACAGGCAGTCGTCGTGTTAAATTCAAGCTTTATGAATTATTTTATGCCACATTTGCGCAGTGCGCAGTGGCAGATAGGACAGCGCTCCAGAGGGTTAAATGTCATTGCCCAGAGGATCATTGGTTGCCCTCTCCCCTCTTCGGAAGACCTTCATAGCTCCCGCAGCCTTAAGAAAGTTCAAAACATTCCTAAAGATCCATCTTATCCTGGGCACCCATATTTTTTGAACTATTACCATCTGGCAGACGGTACAGGATTAAAAAAAACAACAAACAAGGACAAATAGGCTGAAAAACAGCTTCTATCCACGAGCAGTCACTATATTGAATTTGACTGTATAGTGCAGCATTAATGCAATAAACAGGAGTTTTCAATTCAATTGTATAGAAAGTGAAGGATGCGTGGTTTTGTTTTATCTTTTTCTGTATAGTGTACACTGAAGATGGCATTTAATTTCGTTGTACGAGGTGCAATGACAATAAAGTAAACTAAAAATTTATTAGTAGATGAAGTATGAGAAGTTGTTGGGTTTTTTTTCCCTTCCACCAATTAGAGGAAATAGAAGCCAGGGAATACTGCAATTGATTATGTGCTGGTCGTAAAATTGATAGGCTCTATAAATTTAGCAATGTGAATTTACTGGCATGGCATATTGGCAGCAGCTTCAGAAAAGCCAACGAACAGAGGAAACAAACCAACAAACATAAAGCAATATGAGAAATGTAGTCTTGGATGGCCCAGTGAGGGACTCTATTTGAAACCAAACCAATCTGGAAGCCAAAACTGCAAATCAAGGGCGACTTATTTATCTCCGCGACAACAACTGTGAGGCAGATGAGGTGGAAAGGAAAACGGTTGAATAGGAAACTGTTTGGGGAAAAAATAGGTGGTTGTGGCTCATTGCCTCCATTCCTCCCAGGTTCATTGACCACTTTCTAGGTAGCATTTTATACTGAGTCTGTGAGAGAGACAAAAGGTGTGTATACTGCGTATGTGAGGAAAATGCTTAGGTAAGACTTAAGGCTTTATTGTCTTAATAAAACAAGGACGTTACCATATTTTTCAGAGTATAAGACGCACCTTTTCTCCCCCTAATTGGGGCTGATCATTTGGGTGTGTCTTATACTCAGAATGTAGCTTTTTCAAAGCTTTTTTTTCAGACCTAACGAGGTGAGTGAGTGAAGAGTGAAGCGATATTTGCAGTCTTTCATTGCTACTCCCTCCAAATAAGCTTTTTTTTCCAGTCCTAAGTCTTTGCAGCCTTTTTTCATTGCTACTCCCTCCAAATAACTTTTTTTTTCAGGTGCTAATGATATTCACGGCTTTGCATGCTTTGTTCATTGCTTCTCTCTATCAGTCCTAATCAGGGGATAAAATAATGTGCTGAAGATGACCAGACGCTAGCCAGATGAATACCTGGTAGGCGGATTTTTCCCCCTATTTTCCTCCCCAAAAACTAAGGTGCATACTCCGAAAAATATGGCATTTTTTTTTCATATTCCAATTCTATTAATTTTTTGTGTATTCTCTTATAAAATTCATACTTGTTATTGTTAGGTGCATAGATTATCGTTAATAATATTAGTTTTTGTTCTATTTCCAATTCGATCATTAGAACTCTACCTTCATCGTTTTTATATTTTAGAGCAGATTTTATTGTCTCTTTAACGTATGTTGCTATTCCTCTTTTGTGTGTCTGTGTTAGTGTTGTATAAAGTTTCCCCAGTTTTGGGTTTTCAAGTAATTTACTGTTCTTCTTTAATATGGACTTCTTGTAAGCATATCACGTTAGAATTTAATTTTCTTAATTTTGCAAATGTTTGTGTTCTCTTCTTTGGTGTATTTAATCCATTTATATTTATTGAGGTTATTTTAATTTCCTCTTCCATTCTTTACTTATATAGTTTTTTTGTATTTCTTGTCTCTCTTAGTACTCTTCCTCTTGCTCCTTCTCGTTCTTCCTGTTCCTTTTCCTGTAACCTTTTTTCTTCTCTTTCTTTCTCTTTTTCTTCTATCCTGTCTTCTTCCTGACTCTTACTTTCCGATTCCTCTCTACTCTCTCTACTCTCTTGTTCATCTTCTTTTTCAAAGTATTGATCATAAAACCTTTGGGCTTTCTCCAACTTGTCTACCGTGAGTTATTTTATCTTGCAATGTTATTAAGAGTCCTTCTGGCATCAACCATCGAAATATAACTTCATGTTTCACTAAACGACTCGTTAAGAATTGATATTGCCTTCTCTTATCCCTCACTCTTCGTGGTATTTGCTTTAATATTATAATTTCTTTTCCTTTATATATTATTGCTTCTTCTCTTGTTTTTTTATATATTTCGTCTCTTATCATTCTCTTAGTAAATTTAATGTGCACTTCTTGTGCTAGTCTATGTCTTCTCACGCAATTCGTATGTACTCTATACACTTCGTCCACATCTCTTTTTACCTCTTGTTTATCTTTTTGTAATAATTCTGCCAATATCTCAGACATTTTCTTGCCCAAATTTTCTCCCTTCTCTTCCATAATATTTTGGAATCTTAAGTAGTTCGAAGCTTTTTCCATCTCTAGATAGGCTATTGATTCTTCAAGTTCTTTATTAATTTATTTGTTTTTTTGGTCCATCTTCTCCACCTTCTGGTCTACTTGATCCATTTTTAGTTCTACTGTCTTAATCCTTTGTTCATTTTCTATAATTGTCTGTTGGATATTCCCAATCTTTTCATCCATATTTTTAATGTTTCCTTTCACCTCCCCCATTTCCATTTTAATTTCCTCATGATGTTTTCCTGTTTCCTCATGATTGTTTGTCATTGTTTGTTGCATTTTAGCCATTGTTTCTTGAATCATCAGGAGCATATCCTGCATACTCTGTAAGCTCACCATCGAACCTGATTTTTCTTTCCCTAACATGCTCTCTATTGATCTTTGTTGTGAGGTAGATGATGCTGTTGCAGTTGGATTCGAGATTTGTTTTTTCCCTACTTTAGTTATGGTAATAGTACTGGTCATTTTTATTGCCTGGCAGATATTCTTCCACAATAGCATGCAAATATCATTCGCTGTAGAGTATTTATTACAATTAGTATTAAATTAGATCTTATATTACTCTAACCAAACAAACATAATCTGCTTACTATACTTATTACTTTCTACTATAGATATAAATATACAGTATAAATATATATAAATGTAAATATCTTCTATATCCTAATAATTTATACACACTACTTCAGTTAATTTTTACGTCTTATATCCAGTGGAGTTTTATTTATACGTCTCTATTAATAAATCTATGTATATATGTACTAATAATCCTCTATATATGTATAAATATAAGTACTACAGTTTTTAACTTAGTAAATAGATATTTAGATTAATAAATAATTAGTAAATAATCAATATACCTCGCTAATTACCTTCTCCAAATTTATAGGAATTATATATAGTTGCAAGTTACATATATAATATATTGCCAAATATCTAAACTAACATATCTCAATTACACACACACTATATAGTACTGACTACACACAAAACACCATTCAATTTCCTCTCTTAATTAATTAATTAGAAAATCTGTTGTTTTCTCTTCAATGATTAACTATTAATTATATTCAACTATATTAAACCAACTCTGTATATGTATATATCTTTTTTTTTTCTCCTCCACCCGTTATCTTCAATTCAACAACTCTACTGAATGATTCCACCACACCTCAATCTTACATCATTTCTTTGACAGCTAAGTCCTCTAACTTTATCTTTCTTTTAGTCTGTAGGTGGCACTTTTCCTCTCTATTCAATATCTCTGCTTTTCCAGTCGTAGTAATTTTCGGCTTTCGATCGTTTTTATAGCTTTCACTTCAGTCCTATTTAAGTTTTGTATTAGTATTCCTCTATATATATATATGGTCTCCCAATCCTCGCTCTTTTTAAGTTCCTCCTCCCGTCCGATTCAGTCCATTATGGCCGGCAGCTCTCCGCTCTCCGCTCAATATGTCCAACCTTCTTTTCCTTTAGTCCACAAAGTTTTTAAAGCGTTTTAAGTATCTCCACGTATATAGTTTTTCCACCAAATCAATCCAAGAGTCAAGAAAGAGAATTTAAATCCAAAATATATTAACCGCCCAGTCATCCAGCACCGATCCACTTGGAGTTTTCACTTCCTCATCTGAGTCTATTTTTTCCACGCTGTCACTATTTTGATATTTCCTTCCGCTGCTCCCACTCTCCTGGTTGCCGCTTATGCAAACTTTCTGCCAGTTAGATGAGTCAGTCACAGGGGGGAACTGACCATTTTTGCCACAGAACCCCTGGACATAGCAATGAGGACTCATGATGATAGGCTCATTATGGCACCTGGAATGGAATGGTCGTTAGTTCTAGGGCTCACCTGGGTTGAGGAAGTGGAACCTCAGCATGAACTGGAAGCGGGGACTCTAAGATTTCAATGGGGAGTGACTGGACCCAATGGCTGAAGGGAGGAACTGGGGGGACCCAAACAAAGAAGCAGTGATGGTGGGAAAGGCCAGTTGAGACCAGGGCATCCCCAGGGAATACAAGGACCTAGCTGAGGTGTTCAGTGAAGAAGGCTCCAACAAGCTCCCCATCCCCATCACCCCACAGACTGTGATATCGAGATCCTCCCAGGGGCCAAACTACCAAAACCAAAAATGTATAGCATGTCACTCAGGGATTTCTAGGAATTGAGAGCCTTCATAGAAACCTCTATGTGTTAAAGTTCAAAGTATTCCCATTTGAATTCAAAGTGCTCCCATTTAGATTACAAGGCGTCCCTGCCATGTTTATGCAACTGATAAACAAGGTGCTCCATGAGCACCTGTACAAAGGTGTTCTGGTGTATTTAGATGACATTTTAATATACACAGAGACAAGAGACAAGCACATAAAGTTTGTCCAAGCAGTCCTAAACAAACTCTGTGCTGCAAAACTTTACACAAAACTTTCCAAATGTGAATTCCACAAAGACAGAATTGACTACCTGGGATATAGGATTTTTCATGAGGGTGCAGAAATCGACACAGGGAAAGTGCAAGCAGTGATTGACTGGGCACATACCCACAAACAACAACAAAGTTCCCTGGGGTCTGCAAATGTTTACTGACAATTTATCCCAGCATTTATACTAATTGCACTCCCAATCACTAACCTACTGAAAACAATGGGGATGGTGGTGGAAACAAACTGAAACCAAAGCAGCCCATAAACTGGACCATGGAATGCCAGGCAGCATTAGATAGACTGAAACAATTGTTCTCAGCTGAACCAGTTCTAAAACACCCAGATCCAAAACAGCTGTTCATCATACAGGCAGATGCCAGTGATGTAGCAGTTGGAGCCGTCCTACTCCAAGAAAACGAGCAGGGCCAATTGCAGCCTATGCATACATATCTAAGTAACTAACTGACACTGAACAAAGAGGGGCTGTCTGGGAGAAGGAGGCTTTTTCACTAGGGTGGGCTCTCCTTACTTGGAGGCATTTCCTAGAGGGGAATTAAATTCCTTTTGAAGTCTGAACTGATCATAAAAACCTAGAGGTCCTAAAAAACCCATGGAAACTCTCTCCAAAACAAACTCTCTGGGCTCAACACTTCAAACATTTCAATTTCAACCTAAAATACTTCCTTGGGGGGGAAATCTTTTAGCAGATGCACTATCCAGAAAGCCTCGGTTTAACAGGGGGAAACCTGAAGTGATCAAACCCCTGGTCCCAGCCTCTCAACTGGCAGCCAAAGTGATGACCAGGGCACAAGCTAAACAAAAACCACTAATGGGCAATGTTACCACTCAGGTGTTTAAAAAGCCCTACAAACCGATGACTGGTTCCTAGCCCATAAAAACACCTGTTTAATTAAACATGACTTAGCTTGGGTGGGAGAGAAATTATACATGCCAGCTAGTTAGAGAATTCCATGCATGCAAACATGCCATGACTCCAAACTGGTTGGTCACTTTGGCTTCGTGAAAACCTACACCTTATAAAAAGGTAATTCTGGTGGCCATCTCCTAAGAAAGACATTGAAAGCTATGTTGCAAGTTGCCCTATCTGTGCAGCAGCAAAGAGGAGACAAGGAAAAAAACCTGGTCTTCTTACAGACAGTAGTTGATCCTTCAGCACCCTGGAGAGAGATCTCTATGGATTTTATTGTACAGTTACCTGAAAGTGGTAACAGACTTTTTCTCCAAGCAGACCCACTTCGTTCCCTGTCAAAAAAAATCACCACAGCTAAGCCACTTGGCAAACTGTTCCTGCAGCACATGTATCGACTACATGGATAATATCTGACCGGGGGGTCCAATTCACTTCAAAGTTCTGGAAGACCTTTTTGGACCTTCTCAGAACTGGCCAGGGCTGGTTCTAGTCATCATCCTCAGACTAACGGATCAATGGAGAGACTGAACTTGGTTCTGGAACAATATTTAAGATGCTTTATTAACTATCAACAAGATAACTGGACTGACCTCCTGCCTTTTTGCGGAAGTTGCCTATAATAACTCTGTGCACTCTAGCACTGGGTTTGCCCCTTTTCGAGTTGCCACTGGCCAGGACTTCATCCCAATGGCAGAATTACCAGTACAGGAACCAACCATACCCTCACTTAAGGAGTGGCTACAACAACTACAAAACACCTGACCAGTAGTGAGACTAGTCCTGAATGAGGCTAGAGATACTTTTAAAACCCAAGTTGACAAAAGAAGGACAGAACTAAACCCATTTAAAATAGGTGATAAGGTTTACTTGTCCACAAAATTCCTACAATCCTTACAACCCACAAAGAAATTGGAACCCAAATTCATAGGGCCTTTCCCAATCACTACAATCATCAACCCAGTAATGGTAGAATTACTACTCCTCAAGACACTTAGACAGGTCTACCCAGTTTTTCACTGCAGCCTATTGAAACCTGAAATTACATCCCATTTAAGGCCCCACAAAAATGTTCTTCTGACCCCTATTATGGTCAAAAGGGAGCAACACTTTGAAATCAAAGAGATGCTTGACTCCAGCACCCACTGGGGTTCAACTCAATACCTAGTCACCTGGAGACATTTACCTCCCTTACAAAATGAGTGGGTAGCTAAGAAATATGTTAGGACCCCTGCATTGCTGAAAAAGATTCACTCAAAAAAAATTTTGGAAGGGGGACAGCATTTCTGATCCTTGATGCTGCCATTCAAGTGGGGAGGGGACCCTGGATTCTTTTACTCACTTATTGCTCTCATTCTGTTTTCCTATGTATCCTATAATTCCCTAGTTTATAACTTTTACCCTGTCACCTATTCTGCCCTGTGCTTTGATTTACTTTGAGGGATGTACAAGGGGGGAGGTGCATCTGTTTTATCAATTTGGAAGCCTCATAGAAGCAGTGCATGGGAAGGACTCCTTATCTCATTCTCAGGATGACCATTTCCACAACATCTTCATACTTGTGGATTGGATCATTCAACATCAAATTGAGGGAGGGGTTTCTAGCCACTTTATCCTAACAGAATTGCCTGGGGGGGACTCAGACCCTGCTTTGCATTGTCTTCCATTCACTTCCTTTCAATAAAAGTTTCCTTTTGAAAGGCTAAGGTTTTGAGAGTCCATGCTTTCTTGAACAGGCAGGACCTTACACATGCAGAGATCTAGATAAACAGGCTCCTTTTAAACAATAATTAATGCAAAATATGTTTGTCAAATCTATGAAGTTCATTCAGCAAACCCATTTGCTTGGTTGGCAACTACAGTATATGATCTCTAAATGTATTTTCATTTATAGAGATGCATAAATATAATATGTGAAGATTACTTACATTACTGGAAAATGTTGAACAGTACTGCCCCGGCATAAGATAGGAATCCATTTGTGTCTCCCTATGTGGTAAAAGGGGATGAAATAAGTTGTGGGATTAATTTTTTTTACCAACCAGTTCTCTGCCTCGTTGCTGGGTGGGTGTGGCCATGGGAGTGTGGCCTATTCGGCTTCCTGCACCATGGTGTGGGGTGTGTGTTTTCATCCTCCCTAGGCTCTAGGGTGAAAATGGCCTCACCCGGGCTCTAGACACCTTCCGAAGGCTGGAAATGGGCCCATTTCTGGAATTCTGGTATTTCTTGTAAGCCTGTTTTTCACCCTCCCCAGGCTCTGGAGGCTTACTTTTGGAGGCCCATTTTTCACCCCCTCAGAGCCTCCACGTGCACCCTGCACTTACCTTGCATCCACCATGAGCCACGTGGAGACCCCTGGGAGGGTGGGGTGGGCAGGGTCAGCCAGTCCTTGCAACTACTGGTTCAGTGAACCAGATGTAAAATTAGCACCTGGTTCACCCGAACCGGCTGATTGAACCCGATTGAAATTATTGCTAACATCTTCTTGGAGTAATTATCTAAACCCTACCCAATAATAGAAATTCCAGAATTAAGGATACAACCTGGAGAGTAGGTGGAGGGATGGACTAACCAACATACATCCTTAACTGTACATTGACCAATGGGTAGTCCTCAACTTATGTCCTGTTGTTTTATGGCCATTCAGAATTTTAATGGCCTCACAAGTGCTTTATGACTAGTAAAGCAGTTCTGGCTGTTACAAAGTGTTATAAGTTGAGAACTATCTGTATATACAGTATTTTTCAGAGTATAAGACGCACCTGAGTATAAGACACAGCTTAGTTTGGGGAGGAAAATAGGGGGGGAAATCTGCCTAGCATCCTTAGTCTGGTCAGCTTCAGCACATTATTTTACCCCCTGGTTAAGGCTGGAGAAAAAGCTTATTCAGAGGGAGTACCGTGTTTCCCCAAAAATACGACCTGTCCCGATAATAAGACCAACCCTGCTTTTTGGGGTGGGCATAAATATACGCCCTCCCCCGAAAATAAGCCCTCCTGAAGGGG
>JANHFT010000587.1:484878-498152 GCA_032467955.1 Pseudoxenodon macrops | reverse complement strand
GCAAAAACAAGATGTCGATGCATGCGCAGTGCCGGAAACTTGGCTTCTGCGCATGCGCAGAAGAACCCCCCCAACTTAAAAAAAATCCCCCTCCAAAAATGCAAAAAAAAAAGATGGCAGCATCCATGGAGCAGAACCGCCTCCATGACGTCACCAGTGGCTTACTACTTACTCTATAGAACTGGTCCGAACCAGTAGGAACCTACCTCTGGGGCAGAGCTTCCTAGAGCTGACATAAGACATTTGGAGCAGAAGATGAAAGGGGGAAAAGTTACTTCTTCCCAGGTGTATGTGCCTGCTCTATGTAGAAAATATGGACAACGAAACAGCCAGAAAACTTTCCTTCTTAAATAAAAATTGACTGTCACTTTGCCTTGCTATGGAACTCCTCCAGGTGTGCACTAAAAGTGTAGTTCTAGTTGTCTAAAGAAGTTCTTGCATAGTCCTTTTCTAAATACTTGATTGATAGAAGTCCAGGATTTCAGTAGATTATGCCCTTAAATAATGCACATAGGATTATGGTCTCTCTGTATATTTTGTGTGTATATATAGGGAGAGATTAATGTATATAGGAGTTTTTTCAAATATTCAACTTTCTTCTTTTTTGGTGAGTCAGTTACATGTCATGTCCCCCTTTAATTGAAGAGTCTAATTAATTAATGGGACTAATTTAATTGATCAGAGTCTAATTAAATGGAGAATCATTCTGTTGTATGTGACTCAGAATATAAATTTTCTTTTAATATCAGATTTAATATTTCTAGTAAAATATTTGGTAGCATCGGCAGTCAACTTTTGATTTCTAAGATTCACCAAAAACAAAATGCTTCAAAATGAAACCTGGAATAGCTTCAGAAACAAAATCTTATTTTGCATTTACAATAATAGTCAGCAACTGTTCTGGCACCATATATAACACAGTAATGTCTCCTAAGCACCTTAAAAACAAACCAAATTTTGTAAAATCAATAATTTGCGTAATTGTAATAACTTTTGATTAATAAGTTTACATTAATTTGCAGAGCAACAGACATCATTGGTGTGTGTCGTTTCTGTGTTGCCAAACACTAACTTCCTGAGTTATTTCAGTTGTTTATTTATTTGATATTTCTTTTTTATCAATGTTGTATTCCTGAAGTACTATGCTCTTTTTTTCTCCAACCAGGCTAGCTTCAACTTATTTATGGAAGGTTTTTTTTTTTTCATTACTAAAATCAGTCTCCAAACAAGATCAACATGTTTTCTGTTCATGACTGAGGTAACTAGGAATAACCATGGTCAACCTCTACCTCATATGTATACATTTAAACTCAAGATAAACAATTCGAAATTAAATAGTGGAGTTTAGGGATTTTTCAGGAAAATGAACAAATTACCGGTATCACTAAAATTCAGTGGGTATAGACTTTTTAATAAAAAGTCACATGTATGTTCTCTTTAACCCATCAAGCCTGTTATTGAGGACCTCTCCTACTGAAAGCACAAAGTCATCCCACTTACTTAGAAAATTACATGTTTAATCTTAATTCTTTTGCATCGATTAATCCTTTCGGTCATAGTTATTCACTATAAATATATTATGGAATTTAGAAATCACTTAGGATTAATGCGTTCACAAGATGGCCACCCTGTTGCATTTTGCTTTCAAACTTACCTTACTTCTGTTAATTTTAATATATGTAATGTTTTAATATTTTCTATTTTTGCTTTTTTTATGCTGGAAGTAACCGAAGATTGCTTGCCAGTGAAATGGGCTTCATGTAAATTTAATAAATAAATAAAACAAAAATGCAAAGTTAAAGACTTTTATTATGAATACTAAAACTAAAGAAAGCTAAAAATAAATTGTCAGTTATTTTGTCATTATATTTAAGTTCTAAACTAGGAAGTGCCTTCAACTATTGTGGGAATATATAGTATTGTATGTGTATCAGCTTTTAGCATTGATTCAGTTCAGACTCATACCATGTTCATTTTTTTGCTGTACTGGTATGTTGCTCATTCTATACAACAGTTATCAATTTTGTAGTAATTGATTCCATGAATTGCTAAATCAGAATTAGAACCCATTCATTTGATACACATTTGAAAGCCATGGTTTGTGCAAACTATGATTTGGCATGGTGAATTACCAAGTAATTTTTATGGAACAAAATGACCTAAATTGAGGGAATAATAAACTGTAGTATATTATATTTAAATAAATGCAAATGATATTAATTTACATTTGCTTTTTATCCTGACTACACACAAGTCTGGAGCATTCAAATACAGCATTAGTCTGAAAAAACATTTTTTACTTCTGGTTTAGTTAATAGTTTATTGAAACAAACTAGGATCAAACCAGCTTGGTACAGATAAAGGTTCCCAATCTTCCAGGCTCAGCTAAGAGATTGGGAACACGAACGTCCCTTTTTTTCTTTTGTCCTTCCGTCATATGATTTTAACTATGATGTGCCATTGCCTCTTCACAGTCAAGAACTAACCAGATTAACACATCATAATATAATTAAGGCTCAATCAGTTATTTTGCAAAGCTTCCTCTGGTTATAAAAAGACGACATAGATCACACCAGTGGAACTCCCAATTACACAGGAGTCATGCACAACATCCCAAAACAGCATTGATGCACCCATATCAAAATAGTTCTGCATTCCGGCAGAAGATCTTGTGATATTTCCCACATGGTTGCTGCAAGCTCATAAAATTTCAGTAGAAATCTTTTAAAAGAAAAGTTTTGGGGAAGGTAGGCCAATGTACAAGAGGTCCCAGGGCTGCTAGGCACCTGACAAAATTGTCAACTTATTCCCTTTATCACATTTAAAGCAATCCCTAAAAGGGCAGCAGAAACTTATAGAAAAAACATCTGTACAAAAACATTTGTACAAAAACAAAATCAAATACAGAGACCACGTTTAGGAGACTGTGAACATTACGTCTGCCCCAAATGGTAATTATCTATGAGAAATAACAACTCTTTATCTTGAGGTATGTTATTATTAATATTGCTGAAAAGAAAAATTACTATTAAGGCTGTGAAAGCTTCAAAAATGATTCAGAGGAAGCGCAGTACCTTTCTGCTGTTTGGTAAAGCAGACTGATTTTTTTTTTAATGGGGTGGGGGTGGGGTTGGTGCAGTTGACTCATGCTGAGCTTGTCGGCTGGAACACTGGCAGCCCAGGTTTGAGAGCACAGCACCATACAATAGGGTGAGCTCCCATCCTTGTCCCAGCTTCTGCCAACTTAGTACTTCAAAAACATGCAAATGTGAGTAGATGAATAGGTACCACTTCAGTGGGAAGGTAACAGCGCTCCATGATGTCATGCTGGCCACATGACCATGGAAATGACTTCAGAGAGCACTGGCTCAATGGCCTTGAAATGAGCACCACCCCCTAGAGTCGGCAACAACTAACGGAGCAAAATCTGCAGGGACTCCTATATTTTATATATGTGGGCTTCCATTAGAAAAAAAAAAGGTTGTTGTTGTAAGAGTGTATTAACTTTAACGAGCTGACTAGTTAAAGCTGTAGCCTTTATTTCACACATGAAAAAGTTTGTGTTTCAGCGAATTATTATTATTATATTTATTTGCTGCCCACCTTGCAGTTTGAGGTGACTCTAAGCAGCAAATAAAAGTGAGGCTCTACTTACACAAGCTAGAAAGTAGTTCTCCCAAATTATTTTCAAACTGTGCAAAGGTTCAATAAAGGAGAATATTTGTAATTCAGGGTTGAAAGGAGGGGTCCTTGGTGCTTTTTGATGATGGTGTCCTGACTAGCACTAATAATGTTACCTAGTTTGGGTAATGAAACATCTGCAAGAAAATAACCAAGTTCAGAGAACACCAAGGATCCTTTATGCAAAGTCTTGTTACTATTTTACACTCTGTGGTATATACCAGCCATATTAATACTTTTTGGGTCATGTTCGATCATGTATTTTTAATATTGGAAGCAGCTAAATAACAGAATTATTGTCTGGCCTCTCTGCCTTGAAAACCAGAATTATTTATTTATTAAGTGAAACAAAGTGCATTCATGTATAAAACATTTTCATGAAAGGTAAGTGACATTTTACCTGCTTTTCTTTAAGAACGATCCCAGGATATTATTTATTAAAGCATAAATCTGCAACGCTTTGGTTATTGATGTGGAAGTCTCATTTAATTTCATAGACTAATTCTCCATAGAGAGGTAAAAGATTGCTAACACAAAGTAACAATGCAACAGAAGGACTACCAGTATACAGAATGTGCTTTGTTTTGTTGTTAGGTTTTGCCTTTGGGGTTCAACAGCTCCATCCAGCCTTAATCCAGAGACCCTTTGGGTAAGTCTCCTCTAAACCTGTTTTTTGTTTTTGCATTGGGAAACAGATAGCGTATACTTGTTAATGTCCTGTAATGTGACTGCTGACAATAAAATTATTACTTTTTTTTTTCAAATATGCAGATTTAAAATGCCCTGGCTTCCTTAATGGCTTTCCAATAAGCGTTAAAGCTGGGGGGATGATGCCCAGCACTCTGCACTGAAGCAGTCCTGGGCTGATAAGATAATGTGGGGAAGCCAGGTCTGCCTGTGATCAGCACTCCAGTGTACCCCCAACAATATATATTTTTCTTTCTTAAGCTAAACTCAATGTTATTTATCTCTTTCTAATCTGACAGGGATCGTTTACAGTTAAGATAACTGATGAGAAGGATATGAGGTGGAATAGTTCTGTTTGGAATTAAACTCTGTAACCAGTAGACTCAAAACACACAAACAAGCTAAAATGGTGATTAACGATGCATGTATGTTTTCTTTCTATAGTCCATAGATATCAGTGTGGTTTTTTATTTTATTTTATTGATTACAGTAATGAAGTGGTGTTGATAGCTAAACTGTGTGCTTTTGTTTAATTGAAAGAGCTGTAGTGAAAGTTTTTGGTGGCTTTTCCATTGTGGTTTTTGTTGAGGAGTGTTGACTTTGCGAAGGGGAGCCAAAAAAAAAAATCCTCTTCTTCCCCTCTTGCTTTCAAGCTGTAGCCTGCGACTTATTTATCCTCTTTTTAACCACATTTTGTAGTGATTGCTAAATTTGTGTGATACCGTTTTATTTTCTTTTTTAAAAAAAAAGAAAGCTCAACATTGCTTGCATGTTACACTTTTTTTTTGTTTTGTACTTTGGGAAGGATGTGGAGCTTTGTGTTATTAACAATACGCGTCCACTTGCACTTTCCCATTAATGATTTTGTTTTCATCAGCTTTAACTTACAGTATTCTTTAAATATATGCTACTTTTAATAGAACTTTGTTGTTTTTTAATTCAACATGAACCTAGAAAAGGAATCTGCTTGAACTCTCTTTGCGCTCTTTTCTCCTTGCTAATCTTTGCTAAGTAAAACTCATGGTGAAACTGGAGAATAGTTTTGAAATACTATAACTTATTACATGAACCACTAGCAGCAATAATTGTATTTAGCCAGCTGAAGACTGAAAAAGACAATATCTGGATTTACACATTACTTTGTTCGCACAACGTGCTGAGCTATAAACTAGCCAACCACTTTTTAGTCAAAGTCATAAAACCTGGTTTACAAACTAGAATTGCTGAGTTTATTTATAATGAACGACATTATGATTTGGTGTGATGTGTAAATCCAACCTGTGAGTTGATGTCCCACAAAGGAACTCTGATGATAGGGCCCTGGGCTATAATGGAGAAAGGAGAGAGGACTAGAGAAGTGCAAAATGTTGTGCCTTTTCAGATAGCAATTCTCACCAATTTGGTGTCCCCATATAAATTGACATATTTACAGGTTTGGGGACTGGAACAACAGAGACTGTTGGGAAAGGTAAATTTTGCTGGCCTTCATCCATAGGATCATAGTTTCTGGAGTTTCACTTGATGCAACACTAGATCCAGTTCATTACCTGCGATTATATGTAATTGTCTTGATATTTTTTAAATGCTTTAATTTCCCCAACTATTTGTCAACTTAGGGGAAGTAAAAATGTAGAAATGTTAAATCTGTCTGCCATTAACAGAAAAGCTAACTGCATATATAAGAGGAACAAGGGAGTGGATAAGTAAGATAAAGGCTTCAAGATACAAAGCTAAATAGATTTATAACCATAGAAACTCTTAACATTTTTCTTTTTGAATACTATTAAGCCACCATATAAATCTGTTAAGCATACACAAGGTTTTGCTTCCAAAATTGTGATGTTTTAAAAACTTCATAGTATAACCATGTCTTAAATTGGCTTTTTGGTTTCTTTTAAATAAAAAACTTTTAACATGTTTTAGCTATTCATCAAAATAAACACCTACCTACTTCCTTAAGAGGTGTTACTGTTCTAAATCAAATGTTCACCAAAGCAACTAATTTTATCTAAATAGAGTGAGAAGAAAATTATTTTCTATCATTCTGACAGGTGTCACAAGACTCTTTATTTTCTCGTTACAACTAGAGAAGCCCCTCCCCTCCCCAACCAGGAGTGAATTGTGTAAAAGTGGATTTTTTTTTTTCTCCCACATTGCTTCTCCTGACACTTGCTATTATTATGAAATTTCAGCTTCAGGAGGGCCATTCATGCTGGGATCATAGTATGGGAGGAAAGATTAATTTATCTTCCCTGCAATGTGGTTTGGCGTTTAGCCAGTCTATTGAGAAGGATAACCATATGCAAAAGGCCAGTCTTTTGTAAAAGAGGGAAATCCAACAAGTATAGTTTGGCATACAGCCATGGAGATAAAAAGCCAAAAACTACTTAGTCAAAGAAACTACTTTAAGTAACACAGTTGCATACTTCTGTATCAAAAGTTGTCCTCTAAATTTAATAGAAATGGCTCCTTAGTAAATAAGTAAGTAAATAAATACTTCAAATATCTCAAATTGATATTTTAGCTACATTGTCGTCAATCAACTTCTGTAAGATAAGGCAGGGTCTTCTGTTTTGTCCATTCCTACACTATTCTACAGTTCATCTACATTATGTAGATTTTATAGATGCTTACATTGATTTAGTGGCATACATAGTGGTGTTATAGTCAGCATTCTTGAATATCTATTGTGTGTTCATCGAGTAAAGAGAATGAAAAAGTGCCAGCTATAGAGTATATGATTTCATATTTCCAGAACCATTTATCCATTGAACTGAATGGCATGGCAATAAGTGGCCTCAGAATTTTTTTGCTACCAACTAATGTTGCTGTGCTCCAAAATAACTGTCAGATTGCAAGCATTACAGTATAATAATAAATAAAAACAATATTATAAAAAATTGTAGGATGGGGTAAACCTTGATAAAGATTTTATGATATAATGAGTAGTTCAGAGACTGTTTTTAAGATAAATTTCAAAACATCTGCTGCCTAGGTGGTATTATAGTATGCAGAGATAATGATGGATGTTGATACAATACCTTTTTTTTGATAAGATGAAGGATCTGGGTTGCAAATATCCAAATGACTATTAGATGACAGCAAAGAAATACCAAAATCCCAAACTCTTTGTTATCACCTAATAGTCACCAAGATCACTGCAGATGGTTATAGTAGCCTTATTTTGCACCTATGTTCTCCAATCCATTGTTCTTGTCCTAACGGTTGGTGCTAACCATATATTTATAGAAACTTTATTTATCCCGTTTTATCTTGCTGTTTCATCACTAAAAATAATCCTATTTTATTCTAGGAACTTTTAAATATATAAAACTTTATTTGCTCAAAATGTTATTATTTCTTGGAATATATGTGCCAAATTGTAATTGCTCCACATGATGGCCTGTTGAGTTTACTTGAATATAGTACAAGCTGTTCAAACAGCCTCCCTCATCCCTTCTGGGTGTGCCCTGATCAAAAACGGTAATAAAGTTAAGCTACTATAATTTAGGGTTACTTTATTTTTGAAAACAATATATCCTTTATCTGGGTCTTCAACTGATTTTTTAAAATAACTTTACTAGGAACAGTGAAATATTTTTAAAATTCAAGATGATTTTTTTTTAATCCAGTGGCTTTCTTTTCTCTTTCTGATTTTTTCATTTAATACATTTAGATGTTACAGAAATACATGGTACCTTGTGACAAAAAATAATACTTTAAACTATATGAATCATGGAATTAAGCCAATGATGGGTCAACCTTTTCCCCACCCCAAATCATAACTACATGATTTTTTTGGCTGTATCTTCATACCAATGAAGTTGGCTGCATTAACTCAACAACCACTAAACGATGTTTATAAGCAATAAGAAAATTATGTACTGTGGTCACCTCAGATTATATAGCCAATGATGATATAAACAGTTTGTATTTTTTTCCCCATCACCAGTAATTCTCCTAGTTACCTTTCCAGAGGTTGCTCAGCTCTGGATTATTATTTTTTTACACTTTTGAAAAAACAAAACCCCCCCCAAATGCAGACATCCTGTACCCTGAATGGAATCAGAACTGCTGAAAGCAGGATGGGAGAAGTGTAATTCTTCCCCGTGTTCTTTGTTTCCCAAAATAACTTCCTGCCAGCCCTGAAGGGATGGAAAACAAACCAGAGCAACAGAGATAAAACTGAAGCAACAATTTGGGGCTACTCCTGCAGCCTTGCTAGTTTTTCAGTGGTTGTTAAATCTAAAGCAGCAGCATGATTGTGAATAGGTGATTGAGTTCAACAGATTTGATAAGGGTTTCTGCTTTGCTTGAGCTTCAAATATTGACACAGGTTTCCTTTCATATATGGACAAAGCAGGGGAGGGGTGTTGACTGGTACGATGGGCTCATATCATGAGTTTTGTCTATAAGAGTGCCAGGGAGATTCCTGCTCTGCTTTTTGTGTCTCACACATTGCTAGAATCAAGACAAGGTTCATTTGGAGGAAGACACAGAGATAGAACGACTCAGATTTATTCACTGAATGAGTCAGATTATGTGCTTGCTAGTAGACTTTTTTATTTATTTATTTTACATTAGTTATATGTTGCCCACATGGAAAGATTCTCGGTAGCACACAGCAAATAAAAACATGTTAATTATCACCAAAATAAAATAATAAAATCAGAGGTAATCATCTCTAACTCTGAAACACTGTGGACTTCATAATCTCCCAGTGCAATTTACAGAATTGGGCATTCAAGCAGGCTCCAAGCCAATGAAATTCAGTTATTTGATGCTTAATTGGATTAATTAAATTTGACTCATTTGAAAACAGGTTGGAACATCCTGTTTATTTCCAATTCTTCTGCAAATAATACATTCAAAAGTAAAAGTAAAGTGCAAAATTATTTTAGTTAGGTTTATACAGTGTAGTGATCAGCAATTTATTAAAAGAACCCTAGAAGTAAATGTTTCCAAAATTTTCCTTATGCCCTGTCAAATTCAAAAGGTAAAATCCAAAATTCTGGAAAGAGGCTAGGTCATTCTTATCATGATAAATCTTAGCTTACTGTGATGTTGGTGCTTTTATACATGGCTGTCTACACTCTACCGGAAATCTGTTACCACTTAAATATTCTGATTCCACTGCAGTTACTATGGAAATACTAAATGTTGTAAAGGTAGTTCTCAACTTACAACCACAACTGAACCCCACTATTTTCACTAAGCGAAATAGTGAGTTTTGCCCCATGTTATGACTTTTCTTGCCACAGTTGTTGTATTTTTTTCAGTGCCATTGTAACGTTGAATGATCTCTAAACAAACAGTTGCAAGTTGAAGATTACTTGTATTATCCTGTTGTAAGTTACCCCAAAGTAGTAACTCTGTGATGGTATTCACACACACACAAAAAATTTAGATCAATATAATTAATCATTGAATTCAGTAGCCGTTGAATTCTGAATAAAAATGCATAAGATATAACGGTAGTTATATAACAAATTTAACCCACACATAAAAAAGTGAGTTCTTTTGAATCAATATTTTACAGTGATATATTGTAATTTTCTCAAAAGTGAGACCCATTAAGGTTTTTTTCATGGCTGACTTAAAAGTACTACTTACCAGTTCTTGAAGCCAGCAAAAAAAATTATTCTGGCATAAAATATGATGTCCCCACTGACAGAGCTTATCCTGACAGAGGCACAAACTGGAAAATGATTCTATCCATATTTATGGTATAGAGATTATGTTAAGGGTTGGAAATCCCTCCAGCTTTGTTTCCTCCCGCCTTCTAGTACACATTCCACCATCACCAATAGGCATGAAAGTGGCCATCAGTTAGTCTCCTTACTGTACATTGGGATAGGAAAGAACCTGGGGAGGCAGCAAGTTTTGACAATGGCTAGAGAGATATCTTTAGCAATCCGTCAAAACTCTGTTTTTACCTTTCTGCTCTACAAGTTAATTCAAAATGAGCCTGAAAATTGTCTGCTAGACTCCTTTTGAACATAGTAGTTTAGCATTCTTACAGAATAGTGCAATTCCAGAACACTTCTAAACCCATAATGGTCTGCCAGGCTCGTAGACATGGTTTGAGAACTTCTCCAAAGAATATGAAACCCATATTTAAAAGCAGCCTGAACTACAGCTAACAGGTGTGGGAAAAGAAATAGAAAGACAGCTCTCTCGCCACCATGCAGCTGCTCCACCACTACTGTCGGTCAGCTGTTACTCAGACTAATCCAGGACTCTGATCTGGGGAGACCCCTGTTTGGAAGAAAAAAAACCGGGATAGCCTATTTCCTAGAAAAAAATGGTCCTAGAAGACAGAATGCAAAGACTGAAGGGAGAATGGCCTGCCCATACCAGTTTCAATTGCTAATATATGGTGAGTTTACTCCACTCTCTTGGATCATCTTGATTAATGAAATGCCTGCAGCTGTATCTGTGATAGGTCTTTTTAGGGTATGAGGGAAAAGACTGTTTTAATTCCAGTACAACTAAAAATGAATTAAAAGGTATTTTTTGGGATCAAATACAATGTAATGCCATGAGGACCCAGCACAATATATATAATCTAAATAAAAAATATATTATTTTTGCTATTGCTTGATAGAAGTAAGGAAACACTCTATTCAGTAGGGTTACTTGCATGTAAGTAACTTTACAGTAAGTAATTTATAGTAATCTGGAAGGGAAACTGATGAGTTTCAGTGCCTGTTTCTAATGTACCAAAGAAAACTACCTTTGAAAAATCTGAAAAAAGGTGCAGAATCCAGTGTTTCTCCCAAAAGTAAGTTCAGAGGAACATTTTTCAATCTATTGTACAAAGATGCCTGAACAACTTAATGAGGAGCTGCTCTTTAACCTTTTGACCTTGAAGAACATAAAAGGAGCTAGCATTTTAGTATCATGACAATCTCTGCATGCTGGCGTTTCCAACAGATGGACGTTTACTTTGGCCTTATAAAGCCATTTTACTCAGCTGGAAGCTCTTGTCGCATGACAGATGATCAAAAATAGACCCACTGCAGCTTGTGCTGTCAATCATGTGAGATATGGCATAACAGTGGGCGCCTCAACAGAGTGCATGCATATTGTAGGCTACAAAGTTCTAAAGGGGTAAAGTTTCATAATTCTCCCACCTGTTAGTTTCTTGACTTAATAGAAACAAATTACAACAGCTTGAATACATGTATTAATCATGATATTCTAACAAGGAAACAACTTTAAAATCTGTGATGATGATGCTTCTGTCAGAAGAGAGCTATGACTTAACTATAATAAAGTAATCTGCATGTGTCTTTTAAAGATCGTCTTAAGTCTGATAGAAATGATCCTTGGCAATTGATCTGTTTTTAAATGAGCATTATGATCAAATTATTATATGTATAGTTTAGGTATATGTATTTAAAACCATATAAAAACAAAGAAGTTATTGACTTTAATATCACATATTTCTTTACAGAACACTCAATATAAGAGATGAATCATTTTTGCTGTATTTTTAAATACTTCTTAAGTGACTGTCATTATTCTGTACAATAACCTCTTATCTGCGTCCCTAATGTGTCGCTGTTTCCCTATCCAGGACAGTAGGAAACTACTGATACATTTTTGTTAGTTAGATCTTTAATATTGAATTGAAGGCATTGAAGGGGGAGTGATTAGTTTCAAAGCAAAGCTGTATGGATTTTAAGTCCAAAAAATTACTTTCCAATGCAGTAGTACTATATACCATATTTGTCGGATTATAAGACGCACCTTTCCCCCCCCCTAACAGAGGGTGAAAATGTTGGTGCGCCTTATACACCAAATACAGCAATTTTTGGCCGCCTGAAGCCCCGTGCCTGCATTCCATTTTTTGCTAAAACTGGGCCAGTTTCTCATAAAAACGGGGTGCGCAGAGAGTTTGGGAGGTTTGCAGGGTGCTTCTGTGGGTTGGGGGGAAGGCAAAAACTCCCCCATTTTTACAAAAAACTGGCGAAAAACGGGCCATTTTCTGACAGAATCAGGGTCATTTTTGCCTTCCCCCAGCCCTCAGAAGCACTCTGCAGGCTTCCCAAACCCTCTGCACGCCCCGTTTTCCCCAAAAATGGATGAAAAATAGGGTGTGCAGAGGGTTTGGGAGGCCTGCAGAGTGCTCCTGGGGACAGAGGGGACAAAAACGTTTTTTTTCTTACTTACCCCTTTGAAATCTTGGTGCGTCCTATACATTGGTGCATCTTATAGTCCGAAAAATACAATAATCAAGGAGAGAAGCAACCTAGAACTAAGGAGACATTTCCTGAGAGTGAGAAGAATTAAATCAGTGGAACAACTTGCCACCAGAAGTCGCGAATGCTCCCAACACTGGAAGTTTTTGAGGAGAGATTGGACAACCGTTTGCCTGCAATTGTATACGGTCTCCTGCTCGAGCAGGGGGTTAGACTAGAAGACCTCGGAGGTCCCTTCCAACTCTTTTATTATTCTACGCCCTCTGGGGAATCAAGCTTGCTTCAGCGTCCCTCCTCTCCTTTTCCCCCCCACAGGAAAACAAAAGCCGGCAAATCCGACAGTTCCACTTCCACGGGTGGCCGGAAGTGGGGATTCCCAGTGACGGGAAAGGCATGATCAATATTATAGCAGCCGTGCAGAAGCAACAGCAGCAATCCGGCAATCACCCCATCACTGTGCATTGCAGGTAACCGAGTGTGTGTGTGTGTGTGTGTTTCGAGGGGCACCTCCTTTGCGATGATCAACTCGCATCCCTGAGGTTTTTGAGCAGCGCCACGGACCGATTCCATTGGTCCAAGAAGTTTTTATTTTATTTATTTGTATCCCGCCTTTACTAATTTTTTTTAAATAAATAACTCAAGGGGGCGAGAACATGCCCAATGCTCTTTCCCACAACAACAACCCTGTGAGGTGAGTTG
>JANHFT010000587.1:474539-484778 GCA_032467955.1 Pseudoxenodon macrops | reverse complement strand
GTTTGGGAGGCCTGCAGAGTGCTCCTGGGGCCGGGGAGGACAAAAACTTTTTTTCTTACTTACCTCTTTGAAATCTTAATGCATCTTATAATCCGAAAAATACGGTAACTAAATTTTTGCTTGGCAACATCATATGAACATTTAAAATAATTTTTATTTCAATGCAGCTGTATTAATTTGGTTATAATAGAATGATCAAGCAGACGTAATCTGTGCAATAGAGAGAAAGGAAACTTACAACATTGCATGAGAAGCTGAAAGCTTTCATTCTGCATCTGAAGCTCTGTGTGTGTGTGTGTGTGCGTGTTCCCTGGATCTTATCAGAATTATGCAGGAGAGAAAGTTTGATTTCCTGATAAAGTTTTAGCTGCAAGTTAAAACTTTGGAGAATATTCTGTTTATTCCAAAGGGTTGGATACATAAGATTCAAGAGTAATAGGTTGGATATATAAGATACAAGGGATCAATCCATATACATATAGATGGGGAATTAGCAACTTGTCTATCTGTAGCAATAAGCAGAGCTTATTTTAAGACATGCAGATTTATTTTAGAGATTTTTAGGCAAATCGTTATTTTTCAGCTTCACCCTTCTATACGTAATAACCAAGATCTCCATTACCAAGCCATTTGTAAGTAATCCTGAGGGAATACATGAAACTTTTGGGTGTTGAAAGCACCGCAGAAGTATTGTTATCTATGCATATGAGAGCTTTATTACAAATATCAACATTGGCCTGCTTGTGCTTCTAACGGTACAAAAAAAAAAAGGTAATGTTTAATAGTAAGGAGAATATTGAAGTATGTATGTAATAACAACAAGGTTGTTCCTCAAAATATGTTTCTCCTTTTTTTTTTTTTGTTAAACACTAGATCTACCTGAACATAATTCTACCCCAGCTATCCCTATTTCCTTCCAAAGCTATGCCTTATATAGAAATAAGGAAACTGGCACAGGATTCCGTGGCCTGATATGTCATAACAGGTTTGACTTTCATGGCCTTACAACCTCTTCAGAAGTGTGATGCACATCTACCCACATCTACCCAGAGGTCACTGTCATGTATTTTAATGGCATCTATGTAGCTTCCCCTCAATAGCCTTTTGTGACGGAGTGAATTGCACTATAGTTCGTTTGACAAGTGTGATTCTTGCTGTGTTTACCACACCTGTGAACTTCTATTTAAACTCCTTTTGTCGCCTGTGATTTTTATTTATTTATTATTTTTTTAATAAGGATGACTGAAGTTGCAGAGGAATTAATGTGTGCATAGCAATTCAAGTAGGATTGCCACAATACAAAACATTTATTACCCGACATCAAATACGTTTGAATAATGTGGGTAATGCAATGAAACAAGAAGTCCTATGAAACCATCAGTATTGGACCATGGAACTAAACATGTAGGTTACCAAAATATATATTCTAAGGAAAGAGTCATATAAACTATCAGTATATTACAATTCTTAGGGGGGAAACTAGTCACTTCTCTGTGGCTATGCACCCCGTGTCTTCCAGCCCCAAACCAGGATTCTTTCATTTTTCTTTTAACAAATGTACATTTTAAGATTATCAGTATTTTAAAATTAGTAGTGTGCCTTTATAGTAATTCTGATCAGTGCTGTTAAGTTGGCACTAACACTGTGACACTATTTTATTTTAAAAAATACATTTTCATCAGTTTTCCTTTTAGCTTGTAAGATGATCACTGAAATTAGTTATTGTGGCAACCCTATGCATATAACAACAACTAAATTTGAGTTTGGTTTTTAGTTCTGAACCGGGGAGTGAGGTTTCCCAGTGGTCTAACTTTATCTTCTGTTTTTCAACAGGATCCCTGCTCATTATGTATATCCGCAGGCTTTTGTGCAACCTGGAGTGGTTATTCCACATGTCCAGCCTTCAACTGCTGCTTCCACCACACCCTACCTTGACTACACGGGAGCTGCATATGCTCAGTATTCGGCGGCGGCCGCTGCAGCAGCTGCAGCCTATGACCAGTATCCCTACGCAGCTTCGCCAGCTGCTGCAGGATATGTCACTGCTGGGGGATATGGCTATGCAGTCCAGCAACCTATCACTGCAGCAGCGCCTGGAACAGCTGCAGCTGCAGCAGCTGCTTTCGGCCAATACCAGCCACAGCAACTGCAAACAGATCGTATGCAATAGCAGATGGACATGGCAAGAAAGCATCCTTTGTTATTATTCCTATCAATTTACCTTCAAGCCTTCCAGTAGATATAATTAACTTTTAAGTTATCCAGCTTTAAAAACAAAAATGCTACAATGCAATAGAATAGTATAAGAACAAATACCACTGTCTTTTAAAGCATTATGCCTCCCATAGAATGAATAATATTGTGGGATAAGGTATTGTAAGAGTTTCTAAGCATCATCTTATCATGAAAGCATAGCTAAAGTAACCAAAAAAAAAAAGCTGATTTAAAAAATAAATAAGGTGCATTTTACAGTATCCAGGGTAAAAAGTTCAGGTGAGCAATATGTAACTATCAAGTGGAAGATTACTATTACTTAAATATTGAAAGTGCTGGCTGTCATTACAACTTTTCAGTATGGCCTATTTTGTGTGAATGAGTAGAAAAATATTTTTTGACGATCTCATATTGGGCATCGAACAAACTAAGGAAGATGGGCCCTTGGGAGGTGGGGGAAGGGTAGACAGCATCAAAGTTATTTTCTCATCTGTCCTCTCTATGAATGGGACTATGGAGCAAGTGGTGTGGAATTAAAGTGTGTAACAGCTGTACAGACAATCAATGACACAGCCCGTTCTGGAAAGAACACATCACTTGTTCTCATTTGATGAGGTTGTCACATTCTAATCCCTCTCCCCATCCTGTTTCACTTTTAGGGAAATTTTGACTGCTAGAGTCAGCTATTCTGATTCTAAAACAGGATCAGCTCTCTCCTACAACAGCTTTCTCCTTTTATTTACTGTATCTATTCATGGCTTGTGAATAAAGGCAGGAAGAAATTTGCTGAATTTAAATATTTAAGAACTGTACTAGGGAACGCTTTTTGAAATGATTTGTATACAAGTTAATTCCTATTTAAATATTTATTTGCAAAACATAGGCCTCTTCCATGCGGCTACTTGTTGAGACTGCAATTCTTCAAAGGTTAATTCTATGTGAGCTATATTGTGCCTTAATTGTAATGCTATTTAAAGATATATTTATTTTGAAAGTTGTACGATGCTGCATTCTAAAGAAACCCACTTTAGATGTGAAACTGTAAAATATTGTATTCATCTCATAGTGTAAGTTATTTAGCAGGTTTAGGAGTAGAATATAAAATAATAATCTAAGCAATTAAAGATGCTGACATAGGTTTATTGTCTTCAATAAACATACCTTTGTAAAGGTATTTAAAAACTTTTGGAAAGGACTTGATCTTTAAAATGCTAGTTTCATGATTTTCCCACTGTTTCACTGACTGAATACCTATTTTCTTGGATGAAAACTTTATTGGTTTTCAGTAAAGCTTACTTACTCTGAAAGATGTTAAAATACACATACCAATTGAGGAGTAAGACTCAATTTAAAAATTACTGTGGTGTATAATAGGAGCTATATTTATATCATTGGTCACACATATCCATAATAATGTCTGCATAGGGAAACCATGTGAACTGCCTGAATTGGGGGGAAAGCATGGTATTTGTCCAACCTGTGAGTTTCCCCTAAAGACACTTTTGGTTGCTTATTGATGACTGAGTTGCAGATAAATAGCTCCAGTACCATAACAGTAATCCAGAGTTGAATCTTAAATCCCACTGATCTTGATGGGACTTTTTCCTCAACCATTTAATGATAAAGTCTGAAGCCCCAATCTTAAACACAGTATGTGCAAACACCATGAAGGAATAGCCATCGTGCTTTTAGAGTGGGTTATTGGCATTTTCTGCTATGAAAGGGGGTCATTTTTCAGTTTCATCTCTATATAGATCAACTATTATTCCTTAGCTAGGAAATGCTGCTTTCATTTGTCCTGTGAAACTGCAATAATTTGTAATTTTTATTCTTGACCTAAAAAGAAATTTAATATTTTAGACTGTATTGGAATCTTTTTATACTTGAACAATTTCATAAAAGGGAAGACAGGATAGCATTTTTATGGATTTCTCCAATGTCACTGGATTTATTTTGAATACTAGCCAGTGTTATATAAGATATATAACATGACTACTGTGCATGTTATTTATTATGTATATTGCTTTATAATGTTTCAGATCTTCTAATCTATACACTTGTATTAAAATAATAAAAATGTCATTGAATCCAAACTTTTTACAGTTGTACACAAAATAAATTTCTTAATGCATCAAGACATCTTAAAATGCATTTCAGAGTTCCCCTATTGAGTAAACAGCTGGTTCATGGTTTTAAAATGGTTGATTGAGACAAATGAAATGTTACTTGCTTTGCCTTTATTTATGCAGTGCTGTCAAATTAAATTTTAAACAAGTGCTATTACATGCAATGCATAATTAAGTTGTGGAACATCAGCATGCCATTCCTCTAAAAATTGGAATCAGGCCTATAAATCCATAAAAAAAACACTGTTCTCATTCAGAGAGAATAAAGGTTTGTTATGTCTTTGCATTTTCAAAAGCACCACCACTGAAATAATATACACACTATTCTGAGTGTCTTATTGGGACAGAGAGAAATTAAATATTTTCTAAATCAGGGCCCCCCCAAACACTGGTCGATGCTGGGCTGCAGCCCATTTGGAACCGGGCTGCGGAAGTGGGTAAGCGTGTGTGATGCTGCATTATTGAAAGCGGCACGCGCATGTAAAACCATCCTCTATCCCCTCCCTCCTGCCGCCGGTTTGAGATTGGAGACCACTGTTCTAAATAAATGGCCACAGATATGATCCCACAGATATGATCCCACATTCCAAGGTTACCTCCCTTGTGCTACAGAACCGAAAGAGGTAAAATTGAAGGGACTGATGCTACGTATATCTAGGTGTCCTTTTTTATTGTGCAGAGTTTCATCACAAACCAAATAGCCTCAATGTAATTGTGCATCATAGTTATTATCTACCCTTCACTGAAACTTTAAGGCTTTTCAGAGTTGAGATGGAACTTAGGAAACTGAGAGAGAAAACACTGGGAGCCGATTTACTAAAGGTATTCTTAGAGTGGCTTGAAATATGCTTCATTTTTCTTTAATTATATATTGAGGAATTTAAAATAATGTCTCAGTTCACTGAATATTACTGTATAATTAAGGTGTGCTGTTATTTTATTCTCATACTGCAAGCATACTGTACTTGCTGTTTCTCCCAGAAAAGCTAAAAGTGTTTCACAACTGAATAATCAAACTCCGAAATTTAAATAAAACCAACATTCCTTAAAATTAACAGATTCCAAAGTTTTAAATGTTCATTTGGGGGGGGGGAAGAAAACCCAGAGAAGATTGAAATTTCAAGTCACACCCTCAATGACTTTATAATGTCAATTACCCAATCATTGTGGCTTACAGCAGCCAAAAAAAAAGGGAGGACAGTCCCAGAATCCAAAGCCTGACCCTGACAAGTTGCTTGTACCTCGTTTGAAACCTTTTCTAATTGTATTTATACTCATTGACAGACCCTTACAAAAATAGAAAGCGGTAATTAAATGACATTAATGTAACCTTACCCTTAAAGGATTTGTTGGCTCACACCAAGTTTCCCCAAAGTTCCAGAGTGTGTATTACTAACCTTGAATGATCTTAAAGCTAAGCAGGGTCAAACCTTGATAGTACTTGGATGGGAGACTAGCAAAAAATACCAGAGCAGAAGTATAAACTGGGAGATAAAAAAAATATCCTGGAAAAAGGAAATAGGATTTCCATATTGCTGCCAAGAAACTATAATGACATGTCCTTACAAGTACCCAAAATGAATTGCATGTTCCCTTCATAATGAACACTAGGTTGATAATTGCTTTTTAGGTATAATTGTGTTAATAAAGCAAAACCGCATACCTTCTACATGAACTTGCAGTGTTGTGCAACTATCAAGTGCTACATGTAGGATTCTATTAATAAGAAATGTCATGTAAGTCAGCCATGTTTAAAGAAACAAAATACTATGACATAGCACTTTACTTTCAAATGAGATCATCTAGTATATTTGACACAGAGAAATAACAGAATTAGCGATCTGATTGAAGTGCAAATACACTTCAGGAATGTATTTTTCTAGATTGGAAGACTCATGGAAAGTTTGTATTATTTAAATGGCTACAAAATGTGTACTCTTTATCTGTAGGAAATACAGGGAAACTGCCTAGAAAATGCAGGGGAGTATGTTTCCTATTCATTTTGCAGTGTTTCTAGCATTGTGGCACCCTCACACTGAAGTTAAATTTGGAGGCAGACAAGGGACAATACTGGGGTTCAGAAGGATTAGCAGAGGTCGCCTTCCATTCAAAAAAATGGTCCAGTCCCTTTTATCCACAAATAAATGTAGCCTGCCTACAGAAAGAAAACGTAAAATCATAGAAATCATACACAAAAATCCATAGAAGGGATGTTGTAGCTGGACAGTGACAAACAAATATAATGCTACAGGTGTTCCTCAATTTATCCTACAATTGGGACTGGAAACTGACAAAAATGTCACAAATTGCGGTCATGTGTTCATAGGATGCAGCAACTGGTCCTAAATGTAAGCAGATTGCTAAGTGCCAAAAATGTAGTAATATGACGACAGGGAGGAGTGTTATATTTTACAATGGCTGGAACTTTATGGGCTAGAAAGTTAATGGACCATAAAGCACATTTTCTGAAACCGTGTAACTTCTAAATATCATTAAATGTTCCATTGTAAATTGAAGTCTACTCTACCTGTATTAATTTAAAGAGCAATCTAATTTCACCCCCAGAAATCTATTCAGGTAGTTCTCAACTTACGACAATAATTGAGTCCAAAATTTATATCGCTAAGTGAGAAATTTGTTAAGTGAGTTTTGCACCATTTTACGACTTTTATTGCCATATTTGTCAAGTGAATCACTGCAGTTCTTAAATTAGTAATATGGTTGTTAAGTGAATCTGGTTTCCCCATTGACTTTGCTCATCAGGCAAAAGGGGGTCACATGCCTCTGGGACACTGCAACAGACATAAGTGTAAATTAGTTGTCAAACATCCGAATGTAAATCAGATGACCATGGGATACTGCAACACTCATAAATGTGAAAATATGGTCATAAGTAACTTTTTTTCAGTGGTGTTGTAACTTTGAATGTTCATTAAATGAACTGTTGAACATCGAGGACCACCTGTAACTGAGTGATATATCCTCTGAAAAGAGTAACACAAAAGAGCGTCCAGTGGATTTCATAAGAAAAGACAATCTTAAAATGTATGGCTTGGTGGCAGCACTTTATCAAGCTTAGCTGATCCTGGAAAATTAAGCAGTATTGGAAGTGGTTAGTTCCTGACCATTAAGAAATACCCAGTAGTACTGAAAAGTAAAAAATAAAACTGTTTCAAATATTTACATCCCCCCCATGCCCTAAACCCATGTATGTGTCTATGACGTTATCACAAATCAAGCATTATTCAAAATAAACTTTCCACTGAAATAATAATATATTTTTAATTTTCATTCAACTGATAAAAATGTATAACAAATCATCAGTATAATTAGAATAATTTAGCAGGAAGCCTAACATTTTCACTGACTCCAGTGTTCATGGGTATTATTTTAAATGTTGCATCATTAAAATGTTATATCATTTTTAATACACTGAATTATTAACATTAAAATAACCATCCCTCCTTCCAAAGCGATGCACCCCATAGAGGCAGTTTGGAAGGCTGCCAATAGTTTCCTCTTTAAAGCTTACGCAGTTTAGCACCTGACTATCTGAAAGACTGCCTACGTTAATAGGAACATGTTTGGGATCTAAGGTCAATAGAAGAGACCTTCTTAGTGATCAGCCAATTCCAGAAGCTTATTTGCCAGACATGAGGGAGAGAGTAACTTCCTACACTGATCCCAAGCTTACATATTCTACTCTCTTGAGGACAGGTGTTCTTTAAACATACCCAAACCAACCACTGAGCTACGAAAGGAGCTAGTCCACAACTTCTGGATCATTTGGGGTGGATGAAAACAGTAGCACTTCACATCCCAGAGGCTTATGATCATCTTTATTTTACTATTTTTATCTGAATTGAAGAACATCTCGGGAAAAAGGCAATGACAAATAATTTCTTCATCATTGCCAAGCAATTTGCATGGATTCAGGAAGCTGTGATTCAGAAGTAGAAAAGGTCTTGAAAATTATTTTTGCAGGGCAAACTTTGGAAGGTCAAAAGACCACTCTTAATTTGTGTGGTGGCTGTTACAGTGACTGGAATGCTAATACAAATTGGGTGGAGCCAAACATCCCCATAAACATAGGTAGAAATACAGGTAGTCCTTAACTTATAAGCAATCACTTAGTGACGGTTTGAAGTTACAACAGTACCGGAAAAAATGTTACTTATGAACAGTTTTCACACTTACAACTCTTGTAGCATCCCGATGGTCTTCCGATCATAATTCAGGTGCTTGACAACCGGGATGTATGACAGCTGCAATGTCCCAGGATCGTGTGATCACCATCTGTAACCTTCCCAGCTGGTTTCCGGCAAACAAAGTCAATAGGGGAAGCCAGATTTTCCTTAATGACTGCATGATTCACTTAATAACTGCATGGATTCACTTAACAACTGTGGCAAAAAGGTTGTAAAACGGGATGCAACTCACAACAACCACCTGCAATATTAACTTTTTAAATATATTTTCATGGAGAATATGCAGGGTTATTTTTAAGTCTATTTAAAAATTTGTTCTGTTCTTGTATTTCCTGTAACCATGTTTTATGGTTTTAATTAATTTGAAGTAAAGTTGGGAATGAATTAGGATTAGAGGAAATTCTAATCACACACCCCACATACACCGCTTTAGAATTATTTTGACTGAAAGGAAGAGAATCTACCATAATATTTTTAAACATAGTTCCACAATTGGGCACCTTCAAGATACTATTGTGGGCATACCCTCGATGTAGGGAATGACCAGGCTGAGCCCGAGGGAGAAGTCAAACGCATCATCAATCAGAGTCTCTTTGGGCCCACAAGAGATCTACCTCAGCTTGAATTCCTTCTATTCCTATCTCCTGCTAATTTCCCTTGGCCTGTTAGTAGTTCATATTCTTGTAGAGAGCTTAAACTTGCAATAAATCTTGTGAACTGTCTGGATCTGTTGATTTTCCTGGTGGTTGACACTTACCAATGAACACAGTGAGAAACTGCGTTTCATTTTGAAGCAATGGAAAGTTTCAGGGAATCCAATGCTTATTGGATTTCTAGTTCCTTGGAAGGAAGTTATTGAAATTATGCCTCCATAATATGAAGTTTATTTATTTGTTATGCAGGGTTAATATACAGATCCCTAATCTTACCAATATTCTTGGTCAGCATAATCATCATAGAGTTTATTCCACAGCCTAAGCCTCCACTTTCCAGTACCAGCTGAGACTACTTAAAGGAGAGCAGATCATGTTGCTCCTATCACCATCTTGGGTGTGATGTTGCAAAAGAATGAGTAGTTCTGTACAGTTGATTCTTTGGAGTTGTTTAGCCAAGATTTTCTCATTTTCTCCTGGGGTTCATATAACATAAATTAGGACTATCAGTTCTCCCTCTGTAAGGTTTTAAAGGGCATTGTTCAAATTGTCTATTCCAGGGGTCAGCAAACTACAACCTGTGGACCAAATCCAGCCCACCTGTTATTATACAGCCCACAAACAAAGAATGGACACACAAATTGCCAGGCTGGAGCCTCAGCTGAGCTCCCAGAACAGGATTGGGCTGGGGCTGAGGATCCTGGGACATAGCAGCAGTCTATCTACAGCCTCCTTGCTGAAGAGTTGGTGCCATCTAATGCCTGCCACACTGTTTGGCCTGCATTCCTGCCAGCTGCACACAAAGAGGTAAAAAAGGGCAGGATCAGGCCCCTTACAAAAAGAGTTTGCCAACTTTTGTTCTAGACTAATAGTAGAACCCACAAAAATCTTGAATTCTAAAAACAAATACAGAAATTGAGATGAACTTTCGGATATGGGTCAAACTAGCTCCCAAACCACAGCAACATCTTGGCATTATAGATATACCAGTATTAAGGTCAGAAAATTCACGTCATGAACCCTCCCTCTCAACGTCCC
>JANHFT010000587.1:436696-460542 GCA_032467955.1 Pseudoxenodon macrops | reverse complement strand
AAGCCTGCTGAGAGCAAAAACTAACTCCCCCCTCCCACCCCTCTTGTTTTTGGCTCGGCAGCACGGGGTGAGCGAGCGGTGACGGGGTGAGGGACTGGTTCGGTGGCGTGGCCAGCCAGTCAGCTTACCGGTACGGGGAACCAGGCCACATGTCCTGTAACGGTTCTACCAAACCGGACCGGACCGGGAGCATTTCACCCCTGCCTAATCTATCTGTTCAGGAACACTGCATCCTTCCCTGCATTTTGTTTTGGTGGTGGTCTCTCTTTAGCAAGACTAGGTGATTTAGAAATTTGGAAGAATATGAACATTAATGTTGAAATCGAACTAGCACATAATCAAACAATATTTGCACTCCTTCTATATTAGGCACTACTGAAAGCCATCGGGGGACACCGTCAGTTGGAAAGTACTAATAAGAAGTGACAACAAAAGAATGGGCCAGATCTGAAGCTTTGAACTTCTATATATTTTATCAAAGGTTTTGTAATTATGTTACCAGATGGTATGCCTTGATAGGGAAACTGATTGCTTCTGGGACTTCCTAGTTTTGGCTCAATGTCAGGAACAACTTCAGTAGGATTCTAAACTGCAAGGATAGAGATAAAATAAGCAAACAAGTAATATGGAGTTCCTCTTCAAAATGTAATCATAAGATTTAAAAATAACATTTTTAAAAAATCCATTTTTTTAGATTTTAAAATACCTCAGGATCCCTTTGTCCCTAAGCCATAATTCTAGAACTGTACTAAATTCTAATACAATGTACTAATTGTACTAAACCGTACTAAATGAATACTGTTTGTCCATAAATTCTCAGGTTTAAATTAAGTTGTAAACACGGTGTCCATTAATAATACAGAATATTTTTAATATCTTCCAGAAGGCTTTGAATTAATACACAACCCATAAAGTTGGCCATTAACTGGGGTGGTTGTGTGAGGGGGAAGGAGAGGCTGAGAGACAGTGGAGACATTCTTAGTTCAACAAGCTTACAGCAGAAGGGAAATATTAAAAATTCAAGTCAAGGACTTCCTTAGTTTTAAAACAGATTTCATGTAATATTCTATACCTGGCAGTGTTGAGAGAAGAGACTATGGCAGTGATGGCGAACCTTTTACACACCTAGTGCCAAACTACATGTGCGTGCATGCCCAAACTGAAAGGGGTGCATGTGCGCAAATACATGCATGTGCCAATATGCGTGCATGCCTGAACATGCATGAACACCTGCAGGTGAGGGCATTCACCAGCATGCGGGCATGCACAGACATGTGCGAACAACCACATGCGTGGACCTGAAGACCAGCTGGCCGGTGGGAGGCGGGGCATCCCAACACCGGCAGTGCAGCAAGAGATAAGATCTATTTCTTTTATGAGCTTCTGTTTCATCGTTTGTAGAGAAACATAAGCTGATGAACGAAACACCACGGAGATCTGACCTGGGACAACTGTGTGTGTGCCAGCAGAGAGGGCTCTGCGTGCCACCTCTGGCATGTGTGCCATACGTTTGCCATCACGGGACTATGGCATGTAATAAAAAGTGATGGTACATTGTATATTTCATGACAGTCAACTTGGATTTGCCATTGATGTACATTTAAGATATCAGTAACTGGCAGAGTGGGCAGGTTCTGGAATCTACAGCTTTCTAAAGTCCCATCTTATTTCATGACAAATATTGGTTGAAATTTTGGAGGTTTATGGATAAGGAAACCAGGGGAAATTTGCAACACTGATTTTGTCTTCACTAAGATGAGATAGGCACTTTTTTTTAAAGGTGGCCTTTCATTTTAGGTGTCAGGATAAATGTCAGACTCAAGAACTGGTGGATCCAAATGGATATAGGTGTGGTTAATGTAGAAATAATTGACAGGCAGAAGCAGAAAACAGTATAGTATATAAATGCCCACTGCCAGAAACTTGCTTATCTGTTATGAAAGAGACAGTTTTCCCAGACTGTGAAATGTGCTCCCTCCGGAGTTGTCTTTGGCTTCTACTTTCTCTTGTTAGAGGGAGTGTAAAAGTTCTCCAGGCTTTCAACTGTTGTTTCATCTTAGTATTTGGTTTAATTATATATGGTTTATATAAGTTAGAAACCATCCTGGTTTGTCTAATTTATTATTATCAATAGTTTCCTTGTGATTGCATTTGAATGGAAAGGTGGGTTATAAATTGAATAAAAATGAAGCAAATACTATATTAGAGTTGTAGTTGAGTATCCTGATAGGACCCAGATTGTCAGGCTAAGTCCAAGAACAAGAGAGAACAATTCTGCCAGAGTCCAGTTGTTTGTTTGCTTGTACACAATAGACAGATCTTGCCAGATTAAACCCTTACTATTCATGCCCTAACTGATATATCCTGTGAGATTTTAGGGAGTGGTTATCTTCACTCTCCTCCAGGCTGTGCTGTCTCTTCTCTCCCCTTTCCCCTCCCGCCCCCAACGTACTGTCTGGAATGTGATCCCTTCTTCCTGGGAAACTGTATTTTTACTGTGGTCCATCACACCAGCTCCCCCTCCATGAGCACCATCTCTCACATAGCCGTAAGGCACTATTGCTCATTCTTCCTTCTCTCAATTGATTACAAACTGTTCTAAACCCGCTATGTTAAATACACAAATCTGTCGCGAGTTTCTCATATCATCTGAGGTCTGTGAAAATGGAAAATAAAAATCCCCTATCCATCATTTTCAGCTTAATTTAGCACCACGTTGCACAATGCTTATTCTGTAGATCTCTGCCAATGAAAGGGGAAATCCAGGGGTCAAATTATATCTTTGGTCTTCTTGTAGTTGAAATCCTATTTCTGGACATTGTAGGCAGTTAAGAAACTAGAGAAGGACATTCAGAAATACAAAGAATGTACACCAAATATGGTATGGTATAAGATTTCATGAAAAAAAAACCCAGAATATTTCAATTGTAACACTTTCATTAGCAGAAGTATGATCTTGGTATGATGGATGCAGTTTGAAATAAAAGCAGCCTGAATGAATGTTACAAATTTTGGAGACAATTATCTAGCAGGAGTGAAGGCGAATATACTGGATAATGTTGCAGGATCCAATCTGGGTCAGTTACCAGAACCAGAATTTTGTCTTCTGAGCTTTTGGAGCCTATCTCTCTGCTAGAGAGAGGTTCCCTGAAGATAGGCTCCAGCACAAATCTGAAAATTCGGAAGACAAAACCCAGATTGGATCCTGTAACAAATATCAATACATAATTTGCTGCAGTACTGGGCATAGTAAACATGTAGAGGGTATGTTAAAGTGTTTCATACTCATCCCCCTAACCATCCCAGATATCGCCTATCACCTCTTGTTGCCTTCTCTGTCAAACCATTTGTCCTTTCAACATCATATTATTTTACTTCTGTTTATTATGTGTTCACTTGTATATTGTAGAACTGAAGGTGAATTGTAACAGGAATATTATTGTGGGTAAGGAAAAAGCAGTAAGAAACAGCCTAAAGTCTGTGGAGCAGAAATAAAAGCAAGACAGGGATAACAACAGGAAACAGATGGAGCAAGCTATACATTGCTGAGTAGATAAGGGCATAGTTGCACTGCCAGATTGCTCCATCATGAATACCAGCCACCCACCATTTCTGGAAGGTAGGAACAGAAGATTCTGTCTTCAACTCACTCCAATCCATCTGCAAACACAAGTTCTCACATGTGTTTTCCTACTCCTCATCAAAATTTGTGTTTGGCTTGCACCAATTCAATTGTTGCTTTCTGACTTGCCTTCTGTGCTGTACTTCCTTCTAGAGAAGTCCCTACACTTCATCCGAATCCTAAGTAGGAAAAACCCCTCCATTAGAATAAGTAGTCTTTGCCCTCTTTAACATTTTTTTTCTTGGATTGCTAAACTGAATGTTCCACTCTGTAGGAACTTTCCCCAAAACTACTGAACCATTAGCTTCCACAAAAGGGACAAATTCACATAATTCGCTAGACTAGATCTCCAATTCACCCGTTTACTTATGTATCTACTGTCTACTGTCTGACTCTCTCTCTACTGTCGACCTCAGCCCATTCCTAAGAGGTCTTTAAGGGACATGCATAAGTGCACCAGCATGCCTACCATCTCTGTCCTAATATTACCTTTTATTTGTATCCATTTCATGTATTCATAATCATGTTTATACTTATATCTGTTATCTAATACATGCTTGATAAATTAAAAAAAATAAAACTTTAAGATTTACAGACTTCAACTCCCAAAATTCTGGGAATTAAAGTCTACAAATCTTAAAAGTTAACACCCATAGCATCACACACCTACACTCACCGACACAGCACCTCATTCACCAGCTTACACACTCACACAACCCCTCTGTTTCAGCCTCAGATACTGAATGCTGCACATCTCATGTACCCTCCCCTTCCTACACTCCCTCACCCCCTCCTGGCAACAGCCACCTACCTGCCTACAGGCCTGAGAGTTCAAACTTCCTGCTAGATTCTCTACTGCACGGGTGTCAAACTCGCCACGTCACATGACGTTTCATGACGTTTTTCCCCTTTGCGGAGCTTGGGTGGGCATGGTCTGCATGTGATGCATCTGTCCCGCGAGCCATCAGTTTGACGCCCCTGCTCTGACTTTCATTATGGGAAACCAGCAAAAAATGTCTCATCTGACAATTGTGAATTCAGTTAATGATGACAACTGGAATGCAGGTACTGCTGGTAATCAATCAGTAGAGTCTCACTTTATAACCTAGCATGAAGGTGACATACCGTAATTTTCTGTCCTAATTGCTGCCATAAGTCAAGGACTACCTGTATTGAATTTCAGTAGGTAGCTTTTTAAATATGATTTTAGTGATTACAAATTACCATCAGTGGCAATTCTCTCCTTGACTTGAAAGGTCAAAAGGAAGGGATCCTAAAGAACATGTACAAATGGCTTTTATTATGTTACAGTGATTTGCGTCACGTTGATTGGGTGAAATCATTCCTGAATATTTGGACAGAGCTTCAAGCATACATAAAAGAATATCACACTACTGGGCTCATCTGGAGTAAAGCTGTAAGTGCTCTATTCCTTACCATCCACTGTGAAAAAAGTGAATACGTTATTGTGCAGTAGTCTTCCCAACTTAGTGTTGGAGGGCGTTAAATTATTCTTGAACTAAGAGAAAAAACAAAAATATAATTTTGGTCCCCAGCAACAGTATATTCCTAAGACAAAGAACTTTATGAAATACATGAGTTAGGAGAAGGTTTTAAATGTTCCATCTTTTAGTGTCTTTGATTCCATAATTGACTGTTTCCAAGAAAATTAGGAAAAATAAATACAGGTAATCTTCAAATTGTGATGGCAGTGGGACCAGGAACCCTATTGCTAAGTCACACTTATAAAATGGAACTTCATGTGACCACATCACTTCATAAAGGCAATTATGTCAGTTAAACAAAGACCATGCATGTTATTAAGTGAGGACCTCAGGGACCTAGGAGTCCTAGTGGACAGTCAATTAAATATGAGCCAGCAGTGTGTGGCAGCAGCCAAAAAAGCCAATGCAATCCTAAATTGCATTAACAGAGGGATTGAATCAAGATCACATGAAGTACTGGTACCACTCTATAAAGCCTTAGTAAGGGCCCACACCTAGAATAGTATATAGGATTTCCTGCTTGAGCAGGGGGTTGGACTAGATGACCTACAAGGTCCCTCCCAACTCTGTTCGATATTCTGATCACATCTCCTGACTTCCTGCTGGCATCCCTGTTGACTTTGCTCTCCAGCCGGGATCATTAGAAACTGCAGTCATGTGACTGTGACTCACTGTGATGTCATAATTGTGAGCTGGGTCTCAATCATGTGACTGTGGGGATAGCTGCAATGACCAGGACTCCAAGGAACCATGGCAAGTCTCCTTGTTGAGCATCGTTGTAACTTTGAACCCATTGCTGAATGAATGGTTGTAACCCAAGGACTCTCTGTATAGTTAGATCTACATTTTAAACATTTAATCATCACAAAGAACAACATGTCCCAGCCAAGCCAATAACATTGGTTGATTATTATAATTTTCATTTTGTTCATGCATTATTTTGCAGTTTTACTCAACTTGGCTTTTTAAATTAGTTAAACCACCTTTTCTGTGTATTTTAATGCACAGAGTTCAGTTTATGGCTTCTGTAAACTCATAATTCCCCAGGCATGTTAACAGGTTCTCAAGAGTTGACCTTGCCTTCATGCAGCAGGTGTTTGCTATTGCTAGCAATTCATTAGATTAAATCTGAGCAGATGTTTTAACAATAAATCTTTATAAACAGTTTATAAAAACTATTTAACACAAAAGTTTACAATGTCTGTCTCCTAGGTTTATGTCAGCTGCCTCCTTGAGGGACAGCTGTTCTCTTGTTATTGTCCATTATTTCAAATGGTTAGGCAATGTATGACAATTCATTGTGCCAACTAATAATATAGGGTAATACTTGTGCCAAAATATTTATTGGAGGTTGCTACATATGATTTTCACATTAATTTTCAGGGACACAGTTATGTCAAATGGATGAATATCAAGTTTTAAATGGAAATTATAGTAATAATCCAATCTTAGTGTTTCATGAATGACAGCAGGAACTAAAATGCTCTGGAATTCACTTGGAACTTGTAAATGGAGAAGAGATGAGAGTGTTGGCCTTCTTAATTTTGTTCTTCTCCCACTAAAGATCGCTTTTAAAAACTGAGGGTAGAAGTACAATTTGCAAAGATACTGATTAATAACGCTCACACAGTGACTGAGTGGCTGTGGTATTAAGCTATAATGAGGCATGTTTGGTTTTGGCTGAGCCATTGCATTTTTAATTACAGCTTCCAGCTTTAGCATGTTTCACAGGTGGTTGTTGATATGTAAAGGTAACTTTTTTTTTCAAGCAGAAGTTGTGAACAATCACGTATTTGTTAATTTTCATACATAGCCCTATAGCATTAATTTCATTGGGTCATTAATACTGAACTGGCAAAGGTGCTATATTGCTTAACATTTATTCTAGACAAGATGGGAGGCATACAGATCAAACAATCAATCATAAAAGTCACTACCTAGGTAATTTGTTATGCCTTTTGTAATAAGGCATGGCTTCCTTTGATTGTGGTTTTTGAACAAGACAGAGTGGCTCGATATACATATATCACAAAGCCATAAACTATGCTTAATAAATCTCATGGCTTTGTTCACATATTGTTTTGTTACTACTTAACACAGCCCTTGAGGAGCATGATGACACATGTGGTTAGAATGCTGGGTTGACAAACAGCAGGCCCGCGTTCAAGGCCCAAGTGCTACTGTGTGACAGGATGCGCTCCTGTCATTTGTTCCAGCTCCTGCCTACCTTGCAGTTTGAAAGCATGCAAATGTGAGTAGGTAAATAGGTACCACTTCAGTGGGTGCATTAAGAGGAACATGAAAGGAGCCCCCAACCAAGACAACAGTGATGTCACTGGATAATCTTTTCAACCTGGAAGTGCCTTGGTGCTTGAATGCGAAGCACAACACTTTTGTTTCTCTTAGAGCTTCCTCTCCTCAGGCTAGAGGTGGAAACTGACAGCAGTTTCCTGCCCTTTTGAGGTAGGAAACATGAAATTGACATTATAAGCTCTAACACATGCACATCAGGGTCCAAAAACAAAAGAAATCCACCAAATCTTTGAGCCTTTGTGAACTATGTGTATGTTGCCTACCTCTCAGTATTTTTACAAACCCTAACTCTCTCTCAGACAGATATTTGTATGTATTTCTTAAGGATATTAATTCTGCCCGCCTTAAACCAGATTAATTTGTAGGTGTTTATTCCAAGTTTTCTAAATTTGTCTTTAATGTACTTGTTCAGGAATATATATCTTCTCAACAGCTGAAAAATGTTTACGTTTTAACTGAACATCCACTCAACATCAACTAGTTAGTAAAATCCTGAACGAATAAAATAGCATTCTGTCGGTGAAAAGGCTCTAACCCTACAAAGTTTTGTATGCTTCATATAATTACAGAGTCCTATATTGTTCTGTTCATACATATACCTAGACATAAGAAAGAGACTCTGAAGCTCAGAAGATCATATAACAACCTACTAGAACAGATGGACTGTGGCCCAGAGACATGGATCTTTTGTTAAGGTGTTTCTCCTGTAAATGTATACTAGTGTTGTCTTTAAAAAGCACAAATTTTATGCCACCTGTTTTCAAGCATCCTTGCTGCAATTAAAGTCTAGTTACCAGGTGAAATAGCTGACTGGCAAAGGCAGTCCTCAACTTACGGCCACAATTGAGCCCAAAATTTCTGTTTTAAGTGAGACATTTGTTAAGTGAAATTTGCCCCATTTTACAACCTTTCTTGCCACAGTTGTTAAGTGAATCACTGCAGTTGCTAAGTTAGTGACATGGCTGTAAAGTGAATCTGGCTTCCCCATTGGCTTTGCTTGTCAGAAGGACACAAAAAGGGATCCCATGACTCTGTGACACTGCAACTGTCACAAATACGAGTCAGCTGGCGAGCATTTGGCCACAGGATCCATGGGGATGCTGCAACGGTTGTAAGTGTGGGAAATGGTCATAACTCGCTTTTTTCAGAGATGTTGTAAGTTTGAACAGTCACTAAATGCAGGTCGAGGACTACCTGTACGGCTGCTATGGAGAAATATCTCCTCTTTTTTGTCTATTAGCTGAATTGTTCATTTGGTTGTTTTACATTCACAACATTGGAGTAAAATTGCACTTTACAGAAATTCCATCTGTTTACTTTTTTAAAATATAATTAGGGTCCAGTAGCTTCAACAGCATCAAGTTTTCCTGCTCTAGTGAACAAACAAGGTTTTCTTCCACCACCACCACCTCCACCACCTCCACCACCGGGACCTCCTCCTGCCATCAATACAGAAAATGCAAAAGATGATGCAACTGCATCTCGTTCAGCCTTATTTGTGCAATTGAACCAGGGGGAAACAATTACTAAAGGTATGAAGCCTGCCATAACTTAGCACCTCTTCAAACCATTACTCTCTACGTTTTTCTCATGAAAACGTAAAAACACTTGCTTTCATGAATGCAAACATCTTTAGGCTAATCTTGGAAAATCTGGACACTGCAGACACTTCTGGTGAAGAAATGGTGAGCTGAACATCCCTGAAGCAGTTAGGGGATGGCATTTATGATGGAGATTGGCAGCCAGATGCTGGATCATGGCCAGCAAAACCTTCCGGAGAAAATTGAGATTGTGAGATTGCCCATATGTACTCCAGACAGCTCCTTCTTGTGAGTAGACCGCAGGAACTCAAGTTTTAGCGGTTGCCTTATGCGAGCGGCTGGGAGTCAAGGGATTCCATCTAAGCTCACAGTGTGATATAGCCTGTGTTGGACACAAAGTTTTTTTTTTAAAATGCTTACCAGATATTAAGACTGTTTGGATCATCACGTTTTATTGCATCCATTGAGTGAGTCTCCTTCTCCTTATTAAAAGAAGTTTTAAGTTTGAGTTTAAGAAAATATATGTTTCTGGAATAAACAGCAAAAAGGTGTTTAGAGTATTGATTTTGGAAAGTTACAAACAGACTAAGGGTTCAGATGGATTTGAAATGGACTTTGGAATTAATTATAAGAATCCTTCCCATGGGAAAGTACTTTTGTTTTGAATTCTTTTTAGAAAAAATGATAGGATGGGATTTGAAAGTTGGACACGAGTATGAATAGAAGGAACTGAAGATTACAGGTAAAAGAGAAGAACAATTAAATTTGATTTACTAATGCAGAATGGAATAATTTTTTAAAAACATTTGACATATTCCTGAACAATGGACCTAGAAGTTAATTTTAATGGTACCTGCCATTACAATTAGTCCTCAACTTACAGCCACAATTAAGCCTGGAATGATGATTGTACATTGTTGTGCTCATTAAGCAAGGCACACATGTGATTGTCTCATTTAACAACCACAATTCCTGCTCTCCGTGTAGTGTTCATTAAGCAAATGTGTCGATTGTTTTGTGGAACACAGGTTGTTAGTGGAGAATGGAGTGCCAAAATCAACGTTCTAATTCACCCTTTTGCTGTTTATTTCAAAAGAGAAATAAAATAAAATTCAAACTTGTTGAATCAAACATACCTAATAGCTGAAAAGCAGTTAACAAGCAATTTCTGAAAGTGATTAGAAAAGGAAGTATGTGAACCTAATACCCTTATAGGCCACTTCCTTGTCTCCCAGAGTTTAAGCCTGCTGGAGACTGCTGTCTTGCAATCTTCTCATGAGGAGTAAGTGTTTGGAGCATGTGGGCAATCTCAAGTCCTTTCCTTGTCCAGAGAGGAATTACGATTAGCCGATCTGGTTAAAGAACTCATTGGTTCTTTATTCTGCTGGATCTTTATTCTCTACTTTTAGTTGATCTTTATTCTCTACTTTCAGTTCAGCCTTCTTCAGTTGACCATTTTTTCCCCTTAGAAGTGCACATTCATGTTTTATTTCTAGGGCATAGTGCAGGCCCATTTTTTAATCTCTTGTCCTATTTTAATTTCTACAACCACATTTATGGTTCTATGGACATGGGCCCAGCTATATATCACCTACTACCTATACTAGGGATTTACTGAAATATAAATACCCATGTTTGTACTGGAGAACACTCAGATCAATAAGGGCATTAGTTGGGCGCTGCCCAGAGTTGATTTAAAATATGGGCAGCTATATAATTTACACAAACAAACAAATATGGCAATGATCTGGAGGACACTCAGGTCAATAAGAGCACCGGAAATAAATACCTTCAGTTAGGACAAAGAAAATACAGTCCTCCCATTGTTCGTGTTAGCAACTTCCAATAGCTTTGGGCAATAACATGGAAGATGGTGGAGTTGCCAACACCTGGAGGGCTTGTTTCATGATTCTCATTTTGATAACATTTAAAGGCTGAGAGTACCTCTTGCAACATGAAATATCCCAAGAGACTTAAGGTTACTCCTTACTTTCTGAGAAGCCTTAAGCGCTACCATATTTTTAAATTTGACAATTAAATCAAATGAATGTTATACAAACAGATGTATTCAAACGTATGTCAATTTACCAAATACAGTACATGAATAATACTTGGAGTATCATCTATTAACAAAGCAAAGCTTATAAGTAAAAAAAAACTTGTTAAAATTTCTACTCTTGCTTGTGATTTTTATAGGGCTTCGACATGTCTCTGATGACCAGAAGACCCATAAAAATCCCAGTCTGCGTGCTCAAGGAGTACCAATGCAATCACCTACCAAAACCTATGCTTCTGAGTCTCCCAAAATGCCTCCTCAAAAGAGTTACACTCCTGTGTTAGAACTTGAAGGCAAGAAATGGAGAGTGGTAAGTTCAACTCACTTGTAGGCAACCTGGAAATTATCTTACAATTGATTGTCTTTTCCATTGAATTGTTACCTAAGAATTGTGTGCTTGAATTTTTTGTAATAGGATTAATAGTTTTACTTCCTAAGAATTTTAAATAACCAACTGAAACATATATTGGATCCAGCAGGTAGCAACATCTAGCTAGCCTTTCTGGGCTGAGAAGCTAAGCAGGGCTGGGACTGGTTAATATTTGGATGAGCAATCACCAAGAAGTAGCAGGGCTGTAATTTAGATTGGAAATCATATAGTAACTCTGTATCATATAGTAACTGTACTTTACACTCAGTGTGAGACTTTGATTAAATTGTTACCAGGTAAGAAATAAGACATTTCCATATTTACAGAGATTGCATTCTGGCTGAACGAAAAATGAAAATGATTCCTTGTGGATTTGCTAATAAAGGAAAAACAGTGAATAGTTACAACTCATTCTATTCTTTCGTATCAATCTTAAAATAATAACATTATAGTCACGCCTAAAGATCCTAGACTTTTCCCTGATGAAGGTTTCCCTCAGGATAAGCCTACAGAATCAATCTCATCCGGTGAGAGAGAGAGCCTGGAAAATATTGGTACTCAGTCTTCTTGGCTTTTATGGGTTGCCAAAACACTGGTATGATGCAGTACTTCTCAACTACTGTCTTTTGAAGAGCAGGACCCTATTTCTTATCCTAAGAAATTGACAGAAAGGAGAAGGAAAGAATGTTACTGTATTTACAAAATTCACCCCAAAATTCAATGCTTGCTTATATCATAAGGGAAAAGGTAATGGCATTAACTTATTGTTGACTAATTTTCATTTCCAATATAAATTGTTTCTTTACCTAAGGCCAAATGTTCAAAATAGAATGCTCTCTAAAAATATAACAAACCATTTTGTGGCTAGAAAGTATAACTTAGTTATTTTGCTCTCGAGGATTGCTAAGGTTAAGGGTTGGTCATTGGCCCCATATTTGAAAGTGATAGCCACCATAGGATGGAAACATGCTACTGAATTGAAATTTTGCTGCCAAATTGAAGCTGTGTGTCCTGAGAGTATATTCTAGGATCTGTAATATGTATATTGCAGGGAGAATATGCAACAAATAAATAATTGGTTCCTCCCTCTATGCTTTATTTTACATACAAATATTTAACATACTTTATTGATTTCCATTTTGAACCATATTTCTTTTTTAATACATGTTATGTATTGCTGTTATATTTTTTCATTCCACCTCTTTATATGTACAGTAACTCAAGGCAGTAAACATTCCTAATACTCCTGCCTCCTTTTTCTCCACAACAATCCTGTGAGGTGGGTTGAGATGAGAGAGAACACCTGATCCAAAGTCACCCAGCTGACTTTCATGCCTATGGTGGGACTAGAACTCACAGTCTCCTGGTTTCTGGACCAGCACCTTAACGACTATACCAAAGTGCCTTAAACATAAATAGTGTTATGTCCTAATGATATTTACTGCTAAATTGGGAAACAGATATAAAACAATTGTAATTGCAAGTTATGTTTTCCCTTCTCCCCCCCACTTGCCTTTACTCTCTCTTTAAACAGTAGAGATTGAGAGGAAAGTGGAAATACTATTTTCTTATCTGTGGTAACAGCTAATATAAGATCAATTAAACTTTTTTTTCTTCAAACAATGCAGGAGTACCAGGAGGACAAGAATGACTTATTAATTTCAGACACTGAACTCAAGCAAGTAGCTTACATCTTCAAGTGCAATAAATCTACAATACAGATAAAAGGAAAAGTTAATTCCATTACTATTGGTAAGTTCACTTCTAGGACAAGACTAAAGCTGAAATGCATATTTATCTTGAGCAAGTCTTATGGTGCACAGCAGACATAAATAAACATGTTTAGGAATGCACTGTCCATTACAAGTCTTCTGGGCAAGCATTTGTTTATTCTTCCGAGGAAGCATTACGTAACACTGCTCAATTCTGCAAGGGTTTATACCTTAGCTCAGGGATCTGCAACCTTAAACACTCAAAGAACCCATTTCCCATAGAAAAAAAACACCGGGAGCCACAAATCCTTGGTTGGTGTGGCCATCTCAACGTCACTCACTCCTACTCAGTCACATGACACCACCACCATCCTCCAGTCATACCTACCCAGGTTTTGTGTCTCCCACTGTTTTCTGTGGGAAACAGGTATCTTTCTTTCTTTTTTCTTTCTTTCTTTCTTTCTTTTTTCTTTCTTTCTGTCTGCCTGTTTCTCTCTCTCTCTCTCTCTCTCTCTCTCTCTCTCTCTCTCTCTCTCTCTCTCTGTGAGAACCATTTCCAAAAACAGGCGAAGGTTGAGTTTGGTTTTTTTTTCTGATGTTGTTCTTACTTCTTTGTGTGCCTTTTTTCCATATGATTTAAATCAAGAGTCATTTCAGGTTCCCAGATAAATGAAGTTCTTTCTTCCATCTGCTGTGACTCCCTGTTGGCTGAACCCATCACTGGCTGGCCCGGCCCGGCCCCTCATCTTCCCCTCCCAGTCACTCCTCACCTGGCCTGAGAAGGTAAGGGCAATGGCGGGAGATGGAGACTCACTCCATATTCCAGAGCAGGAGCAAAGCTCCCCTGTACAAGTCATATCTCGCGGGCGCTTCTCCAGCTCTTGTTGGTGTTGTGCGCACCTTGGTCATTCGGAGAGATGTGTGACTTACTCTCTGCCCCGAGACACTGGCCCGGCCCTGCGGCAGCTGACACCGCTGCTGTTGCCACCTCCATAGTCTGCCACTACTCTTGCAGTGCCTTGCACAGCACAGTTAAATTTAGCGCACTTCACAATGGGGGAGATGGCGTCCTCTCCTCCTCCTGGAGCCTATTACGCTGCGGAGTATCTTTCACAGCTGCACTAGGCCAGTGTTGCAGCTGAGAGCAAGTTGTGCGTCTCCCCAAGCGATGGAGATGCGTGCAGCACCAAGGGCCGGAAGAAGCACCCGCAAGATATGGCATGTACAGGGGAGCTTTGCTCCCGCTCTGGAATATGGAGCGAGTCTCCATCCCCCACCATCACCCTTACCTTCTCAGGGCAGGCAAGGAGTGACTGGGAGGGGAGGGTGAGGGATGGGGCCAGCTAGTGATGGGTTCAGCTGACAGGGAGCCACAGCAAGGGGATGAAAGAGCCACATGTGGCTTGGGAGCCATGGGTTGCCGACACCCACCTTAGCTGAATATTTTAAGATAGCTTTGTTGACATCTATAGCGATAACCATATAGCTAAAGTTATTCATAGGTATTTGCAAGAAGTGGCAAAAAATGCCTTCTATATGAAAAACAATAGAACTGTATAAACTCTCTATACAATCCTTTTCTTTTTTCCAGACAACTGTAAAAAGTTTGGCCTTGTATTTGACAATGTTGTTGGTATTGTTGAAGTTATAAATTCCAAGGATATTCAGATACAGGTAAACCCATCTTCATATAACACTAGTATGGAAAAACAAATCCAAAATAGAAAAAAAAGTACTCTTCAGTTGTAAGATGATCCATCTCCCCATCTTTATGAAATTGGTATTTTGAGTGGCAGAGCTAAATTAAGGAAACTGGATAGAGGGAAAGAGTCCCCCACATTAGCTGAGCTTGGGACTGACACAACCACTGCCTTAAGTGTTAAAAATATTGCTTTTAGTTATTTATATCCCATAGATCAATATTTTTTTTCATGTTATAGAATGTCCTATTTTTCTCTTCTGAGGCAGGTTAAGATAATTACACATAGGCCAGTGTGAGCCTCAGAGCTAGGGAATAGGCTCTTGGGGAGATAAAGATTTATTTAGTTTCGATTTCTGACTTTATTGTCTTAGGTACTTGGGAAAGTGCCAACCATTTCAGTGAACAAAACTGAAGGCTGCCATATATACCTCAGTGAGGAATCATTAGATTGTGAGATTGTAAGTGCTAAGTCATCTGAAATGAACATCCTGATACCACTGAATGGCGACTATGTAAGTACTACATTTTACAAAACACAGAAACATACACTGAATCCTTTAGTGTATCACTGATACTTATTTTGTCTTGAAAAAGCTTTTTGGGACAGCAAGTATAGTCCTCAGAAATGTGGTTTGTATGCCCACGATAGAGTTGTTTGTAGAAAATATAAAGCAGCTTGTGTCACATAGGACCCTGGCCAGTTTTACCTTCAAAGGTTCTTGTGGTGTCGTTGTTATTTAGACCTCTTTTTATCCAGTTTTATTATTTTTATAAACAACTCAAAGTGGCAAACATACCCAACACTTCTTCCTCCTCCTATTTCCCCACAACAACCTTGTGTGATGAGCTGGGCTGAGAGAGAATCATCCAGTGGCTTTCATGCCTAAGGCTTCTGGTTTCTAGGCTGGTGCCTTCACCACAAGACCAAACACTTTTTACTAGTCAAAATTTGCTTGCTAGTTTACTGTATATGTTTTAATGTTTATATTTATGATGAATATTTTATTATTTTTACACTGTTATATATACCATGAACATTTTCAATGCTGTAAGCAGTCATGAGTCAAAATGAAATTGGCAACATGCATATTTGGTGAATCAATAAAATGAAGCATTTCCCTAAAAGTGTTTAATATGGGATTTAACTCTTCTAATCCTGTTAAGCTTGCATGATAGAGTGATTTATACGATATGCTTAACTGTTAACATATACATATGAGAAAGCAGTTAACATATACAAACTTGTTGGCTAAATGGTTAGGTCAAGAAGCGTAGAAAAAATATTTATCTCCACATTATCTTGGATTTGTTGGGAGACAAAATAACTGATCCAGTCAGTGCTGCTCACTAAACAACTATTGGGTGGCAATGACTAATTCACTCCTCAGCCTTGTGTAGCAGAGACTGAGGTCCAGAAAGTCCCATGCCTCTTATTTAGTTATTTTGGTTTTCATCCTTGCATATTCACAAGGGAGGGGTGGGAAAGAGACATAAATTGGGATGGCTATTGATTATGCTATGCATTGATTATGCTATGGTAGGATTTCCCCCCCAATTTTTCATTCTTTTAAAAGGAGGAAGAAGCAAAACTGCTTAGCTTCCCTGATTGTTGTGCAACTGTTGGAAGATCCTAACAGGGCTTCTAAAGAACTGAATAGGAGATGTACAATTATATCTTGATGGTTATTTACCTTTTCCAGAATTAATGTGCGTTAGTTGCTAGGAAGCAATATTAGGGGAGGGTTGTTGCCCTCTAGTGAATGTCCTGAATTCATCAGGTTGGGTGCTGTGCGGCATAGTTTTTCCCCCCCATACGTTCTTGACGTGAAATTAGATGACTTAGAATAACTTTATTGTCACTTTGAATGTACACCAATTGGCATACATTAAAATGAAATTTCATTGCATAAAGCTCTCAAAGGGGCACCACCTCCATTATACATTACATAAACATGACTAAATAAATAACTACTACAAAATGATGCATATATCCACATATATTATGACACAGAAGCAACACAATGTAGTTCGTATGTATATATGGACATGGCGAGAAAAATGAAATAAAACATTACATGTACATGCTGGGTACATATGAGTGACCCATTTCTTTTTTCCCCCAACTGCTGTGTTGATCAATATGCATAGAACTTATCCTAGCGCCCTTTTTTTTAAAAATCAAATGTACTCTGTTTTATGCATTTGCGCATTCAAACAACTATGATGTTTATGATAGCACTATACAGAAATGTGTATCCACAACAAAGCATATATGCATTTCCCAAATTAGCCTTCACATCTCAGAGGGCTTTAGGGGATGAAAACATCTGCAGAAATGTTAGAGCATTGTGCAATATAGATGACAAAAGACAAGGAAATGATAAACTGAGCAGTTCTGGGCCATGGTGATGAACCTGATTCATACGCAGTAGCATACGGAAGTGAATTTTTTACAAAATCAAGAGATAACCATTAGAAACACAAAGAATTTACAAATATTTTGAGCCAGTATCTCTAGAGACAATGTATTTAACAATATATTCTGTATAGTATACCACATGATTGATCATAGCATAGTAAAGTAATCACCTTAATTTTAAATGCTTGTGGGGGCAGCTCTCTGTTGGAAGTCCCATCTTGTGGAACAGCTTATTCCTGGAAACGAGACCAGCTCTCTCCCCCTTAATATGCTAGAAATTTGTTAAAAAAACAGCAAGCAGATTGTTCTAAAGAGCCTTTGGGAACTGAGGAGTTGAGAAGTCAATAGGGAAGCCAAATTCACTTAACAACCAGGTTACTAACAACGGCAGTGATTCATTTAACAACTGTGGCAAGGAAGGTCGTAAAATGGGGCAAAGCTCCCTTAACAACTATCTTGCTTTGCAACTGAAATTTTGGGCTCAATTATGGTTGTAAATCAAGGACTAGCTGTACTGTCTATGGTATTGATACAGTATCTGTAATGATATATTTGCTTGATAATACAGTTATTTCTGAACTCTGAAAGCTAATCAAAGTGGTATTGTTTTTATAACCAACGCTTGTTTAGCCAAATGATATTGTCCATCTTGTTTCTCTACAGAAAGAATTTCCTGTCCCTGAACAGTTTAAGACATCATGGGATGGATCAAAATTGGTTACTGACCCTGCAGAAATTATGGGTTAGTTTCCATAGGCCATACAGAAACTGCTGACCATGATCTCTAAAGCAGTTCTACCAGAAGAAAATAGCAGCACGAAGAACAAAAAAGTAGCACTAATTTGCACCTAGGGTGTCTCCACACAGGGGCATCTGGGGCAAATTATGATTCATGCACGATGATATTATTGTGCAAATACTACAAATTATCTGCTTGTGTCAAAAGATAGGATGCAAGTATATTATTGAAGCATTTGCATGATGTCACTATGCGTGTGATTTCTTGACATTACTGCAGTTTGGTGTTGACGCCAATAGTTTACATTGCAGTTAATAGATTTTAAAGAAGCTATTCTATGGCCTAAAATAAGTTGCTTTACATATAGTATTTTTTCCGCGCTGAGGTAAATATTGGAGGAAAGCATATATATATAATGAAATGCATAATTATATTTCAAGAAAACATGGCATTCTGCCATGATTGCACATGCTTGGAAATCATTCTGTTCAATCTCTGTATACTTTTTGTAAGTAACCTAACATTTTCTAAAATATCTACAATTTGCCTTTATTTGCAGATAATATACTTATGGTACCATATGAATGCATAAAGATGTTAAGAGTTAAGCCAGTACCGGTAGCTATTGCATACAGTAAGCCTAATATAATTTGTAATATGTCAATATACTCTGTTTTTTAATGATTGGTGGACAAAAAACCCCAATAACAATAAATAATAATACATTAAGGTATTTTACTTCATGGAATTGAGATCATGTACTATAGCTGGACCTCAAGAAATCTGTAGTTTTTAATGCTTTTAAAAGTACAAAATCTGTGGATAATATTTGCTAATGGAAAAGAAAGCCAGATGTTTTAATTATATTTTGATTATATGCTTCCATCTTCTATTTTTAGCACTCAGGAGGCTGACAAGTGGAGCATCTGTAAGGGCTCTTATTACCTGCCATACTATGTATGGCACTGATCAATACTTTTAAAAAAAAATGCCCAAACTCTAGTGACACCAAATGTTCCAAGTTCTCTGTTCTTGGCTATTTATTATTATGGCTGGTCACACAATCAATCAGTTGTTTAGATTAGGTTTGACATTTTTAAACACCTCGGAGTCTTTCCCAAGGACCCAGGATAAGCAGATGTTGTGTTAGAGGTATCATCATCGCAGGAGAGAAGTTGTTCCAAGTAAAGCTGCCTTTTTGCAATCAACTGATGGTGATTTTGTCAATGCTGATAGTGTTCAAGTGGTGATCCAGATGTTTGGGATTGAACCAAAGGCACCTATTATTATTTGTACTATTTGTACTTTCTTTTGCCAGTAGTTTTACTTATTATTTGTAACCACTGCTTAAAAATATTGACCTGTTTGCTGAATGTTTAACTTTGATCACTTATATTTCAGCTTACCTCGGAGTCCCTATTACAGAAACTGTTAACAATTTTAAGATTGTTATTCTAAAATGTAATGCTAATCTTTGCTGTATTTTGTGTGACTATCTTCTGCCGCTAGGCTTTTCAATGAATAGTAGCAAATTTATAATACAACTTAACTGTGAAAGTCAGGGATTCTGCAATAAATATAGATTCAAATTCAGCAGCTTCTAGTTTTAAAATAGGCATTAGAAATTTAATTTCGTTCAAAATAGGTGGAGTTGTAGTTCTGTTTTTATTTCTATGTGTAAAATGTGCATGCAAATCTTTGAAAAGACTTTTTCTCCATTACTTTTGAACTCAAATTGTATTTTTAGGGATATAAGCTTGATTTCTAAAATCCACATTGTTCATTTTTAACACTGATGTGACATGTAGTACCTGTATGATTTCTGTGCACAGTACTTAACTAAGCTATGTATCATTGGTTACTAAATAGCAAATTTTTGCAAATAGCAAAACAGTAATAGGCTTACAAAACTTCAGCAGGACCCATATTGTAACTATTGCAACTAACACTTTTTAATTGCAATATCTATTTAGTGTTACAGTAAATAAAATTTTGATATTTGTTTAATCAATATGTATAATGTTGTGAGGTTAGTACATACATGCCACTTTCATCTGGCATAAATAAAGATAAATTTGCAATTTCTTTAACTGTAGAACATAAGCTTTATTACACTACGTTAAGCCAATTATTCAGCAACATATAGGCAAACACTGCCTTATTCAATTAATAGGTAGGAAAGACCACATATAGCACTCAAGTGGGAATGCACACATTTAATTTCCCCTCCATGTTTAGTTCTGTTTTGCTTTCATGTTTTGTAAAAAATATTTCTATAATATGGGTATCAGAATAAAATGTGAAAAAAATCATGTGGCACTAAACAACATGGATCATGTACAAACTATCAAGTGGCAAATAGTTTGATGTGCTATTCTAAAAACATTTTAAAGGTATTTTTAGTGCATTGTTTTATTTATGCTCAGCTTCCCTTTCTAGTCCTGCTACATGGTGATATTTCTGGAGGGTATGAGTGAAGAACACAATCACTATATGCCAACTATATATAATCCTAGCAAGTTCCAGAGCACAAAGGCCAGCCCAGCTGCCCAGCTAAAACAAATACCCATAATGGGCAGCAGTGATATAGGAAGATTCTAGAGGTGGATGAGGACTTTAGTGACAATGACAGAAGCATTTCATACTGCGTGAGAGAAAGTACGGTAAATCACTCCTTTATTTTACCAGGAAAACCATACAAATAGATAATATACAGCTAGCCCTCAACCTACAATCATTTGTTCAGCAACATTTGAAGTTCTGACAGCACTGAATAAATGGTTGCAACCAGTCTTCAGAATTCTGACTGTCCCAGCACCCTCCTAGTCATGCGATTACGATCTGGACAATTGGCAACCAGTTGCAGTGTCCTGTGATCACCATTTGCAACCTTTCCTGCCAGCTTCCCCAGAAAGTCAGTGGGGAAGCTGGAAGGGAAGTTTGTAAGTTTCTGGACTGTCTCTCCCCCCTCATATGCACACCTTCCCAGCCACTCTGCTCATGCCATGCTAGCCAGTCACATACCCCTGCACATCCACGGTGTGAATCACACCACACTATACCGTTATTGAATCTCTCTGACCCACACACCATTGTCGATCCTTCTTGCCTATGTCTCTTGTGCTCCCAACCCAACCTGCACTTCTGCAACACCCTCCTTTACACCCTCCACCCCACCCAGCTCCCTGTTCCACTCAGCAGCAGCCACTTACCTGCCTGCGGGCTTAGTACTTGCAACTTATTGCCCACTTCCACACTTGAGTTGCCTTGCCTAACCACTGTGAAATTCAGTTAATGCTCACTACCACGGTTGCAGGGATTGCCAATGCTAAATGATGCGGTTGCATTTTATGATTTCATTGCTTAGTGATGGAAATTCCAGTCTCAACAGCCATCACAACTCATGGACTATCTATAAAGTGATAGATGATATAATGCTGGTGATCAGCTAAACTTGGAAAGCCCTCAATATGCTACTGAAGAAAAGCTGAGGATCCATTCAGAATATTAATGGTAATGAGAGTAAAAGTTCCAGAATACCTAAGTACTGATGTTGCTATGCAGAAAAAAAATTGAAAACCACAAAGGTAGACTTTCTGTGAGAATATGGGAGAGTGCAACACAGTGAAAGATGAAATGAGTCTACTACATTTTTGACATCTTGGGCAACGGGATCGGAAGATACTGGAACTGGCTATTGTTAGCAGATCGTACCATGTACTTACTCAGGACACAAGAAACAATATTTTTATAATCAGAAAGGATACAACAAAGACAATACTTAAGTAGAACACAATCAGTGATCAATTAATATCAATTAGAGGTCAGGGACAGCCTCAATACAATTATCCAAATTATCTACATTTTTGGTTGACTGGAAAATCTTTTATAGATGTTTACATAAGATGGGGAAAATGTACTTAGGATTTTTAATTTCGACAATTAGAAAAAAATCTGGATAACAAAAAGGGTGAACTTTTTATAATCATAAACAATAAATTTTTAATTGTACTTGGATTTGCTACAAAGGAAATATCTCTCTATGCACTTTCATCTTTTTTTTCTATTTTTTTTCCTTTTATTAGTTTGTATCAGTTTAACTGGACATTTATGAGTAGAATAATAGATACCACTTCGGTGGGAAGGTAACAGTCCGTTTGCCTTTGGCGTACAGCCATGCTGTCCAAATGACCACAGAAAATGTCTTTGGTCAATGCTGGCTCCCTCAGCCAAGTAAAGGTGAGCACCGCCCCCTAGAGTCAGACACGACTGGACAGGGGACCCTTTACTATTTATATGTATACTATTTATACTATTTATATAATTGTAATGGTTTTCCGATTGCACTTGAAATCAGAAAGTATAGTATAAATTCATCCACACCTTTGAAAGGGTTTTAAAAAAGCAAATCCACCTGCCTTTTATTCCTCATTCGGTACTGATTTATGAGCACCTTAATAAGGGACACGGTGACTCAGTGGCTAAGACACTGAGCTTGTCGATCAGAAAGGTTGGCAGTTCGGAGGTTCAAATCACTGGTGCTGTGTAACGGAGTGAGCTCCCGTTACTTGTCCCAGCTTCTGCCAACCTAACAGTTTAAAGGCATGTAAAAATGCAAGTAGAAAAATAGGGAACCACCTTTGGTGAGAAGGTAACAGCGTTCCGTGTGCCTTTGGCATTTAGTCATGCCAGCCACATGACCTGGAGATGTATTCAGACAGCACTGCCTCTGGCTTTGAAACTGAGATGAACACCGCCCCCTAGAGTCAGGAACGACTAGCACATATGTGCAAGGGGAACCTTTACCTTATATACACCTTATGTAAAAACTAGATTTGGAATAAAGTGTGAGCGAAGACACTAGCATTAAGTAGCCAGCAGATGGCAGAAAGATACTGAAATGAAAATAATTTCTAAACCACCTCTGGTTGACAGGAATATTATCCAGAAAACTGTACCAGTCCTGTATATGCTAAATTATTAAAAGGTTACTTGTTATCCCTTGAAAATTCATTTGAACTTTAAATTTCAAATACAGCAAACAAGAAACAAGCTAATTCCTTAATTACTGTGTACACCTCTCAAAGTCACCTATATGAGATGGACAGCTATATAAATTTATTTTATAAACAAACCCATGTCTGATCAAATTGGAGCAGAAGGAGCGAGAGAGAACAGCTGTGCATGTACGTGTGCATGTGTTAAAAAGGATTTTAAGTGTGTTTTTTCGCTATCCCGCAACGTTTTCTAGTGTTCTCTGAGATGGCAGCCTGAAACCTCACCAGCTAATTAGGTAATCCAGCACTGTTTCAATTGGACACAATTCCCAAGGCTGGCACGACAGCTGCCCAGAGCTCCTTCAGAAATTCCCGGCAGAAGCCATGTGTGTCCCCAGAATCCTGTTTGGCTCCAATTCTCTGCCAGTCTTTGTAGGTAGTCCTCGATGTACGACCACAATCGAGCCCAAACTTTGTTATTCAGACATTTGTTGTTTTGCCACATTTTACAACCTTTCTCACCAGTTATTAAGTGAATCACCGCAGTTGATAAGTTAGTTAAAGGAATCTGGCTTCCCAGTCACTTTGCGTGTCAGGTGGTCACAAAAGGTGGCATGACCGCAGGACACAGCCATAGTCATAAATATGAACCAGTTGCCAAGCGTCTGAATTTGGATCACATAATCATGGGGATGCTGCAAAGATAACTGAAGAAAGGGCATAAGTACCTTTGAACGTTTGCTGCTACGGCGAACTTGCTGCTGGACAATTTAACAATTTTAATTATTTAAATTAAAATTATTTACATTTTTGCCATTCACATTTCATTCTGTCTTTCCTTTTGCATCCTTTCTTTAATGATTCTATTGT
>JANHFT010000587.1:412988-436596 GCA_032467955.1 Pseudoxenodon macrops | reverse complement strand
AGATTCGGCAGAAGACCTTGAAGCTTGAACCGTTTTGACGAGGGTGGTGCAAAGGTGAGCATTTTGATGCCTGAGGTAGGTTTGGAGCTAATTTCCATTTTAACCCTGGCTGGTACAGGTAGTTCCCGACTTACAACAGTTCATTCAGTGACCATTCGAAGTTACCAGGGCGCTGAAAAAAGGGACATACGACCGTTTTTCACGCTTGACGACAACTGTCGTAGCATTCCCATGGTCACGCGATCAGACTTCAGATGCTTTGTGGCCGGACTCGTATTTATGACAATTGCAGTGTCACATGATCCCCTTTGCGATCTCCTGACAAGCAGAGTCAATGGGGAAAGCCGCATTCACTTAACAACCAGCTGACTAACTTGACAACTGCAATGATTCACTGAACAATAGTGGCAATAAAAGTTGTGAAATGGGGCAACCTCACTTAACAGATGTTTCGCTTAGCAGCATCAATTTTGGTCTCGATTATGGTCATAACTCAAGGACTACCTGTATGGTTGCTGTGTGTTTGAAGTCTTAACCCCATCTGGAAACATCAGTGACTTCCTACCGCTAGGCAGGGTTGAAGTAGAAAGAAATCTGCAGAAGGGAGTGGTGTGTTTACTGCATAATGAGATGACTTTCATAAAAAAAAGTTTGTGGTATGTTAAAAGACTCAGTTACTTTTTGTATAGCAAAAGCTTTTGCAGATTAGGATCCACCTTATCAGATACTGTGTACAGTACTTAAGATGTCCTAATTTTGGAGTGCATAAACCCAGATGGGCATGGAGAAAAGATGAACCCACTGAGGTTGGGTGGAAAGAATACAGGTAGTCCTCAACTTAAACAACAATTCATTTAGTGACCGTTCAAAGTTATAAAGGCACTGAAAATAGTTATTTATGACCGTTTTTTACACTTTTGACTGTTGCAACATCCCTATGATCAGGTGATCAAAATTCAACTGCTTGACAACTGTCTCATTTATGACGATTGCAGTGTTCAAGAGTCATTTTGTGACCTTCAGTGTTCAAGAGTCATTTTGTGACCTTCTGACAAGCAGTCAGTGGAGAACCCAGATTCACTTAACAACCTTGTTACTAATTTAACAATTGTGGTGATTCACTTAACAAAGGTGGCAAGAAAAGTTGTAAAATGGAACAAATTCACTTAACAGGTAACAACATACAATTTGGGCTGAATTGTGGTCGTATGTTGAGGACTACCTGTAATTAAGACTGTACAAATGCTACATTATCATACTGCAGCACTCTTAATGTGTAACAGATTTATGCATTAACCCTGCAACATAAGACCAGGTTAAATAAGAAACAGTCATCCTCCTAGCTTAGTCTCTTGCTAAAATGAAATGGCTCTTTTTGTTTGTTTTCTATGGATGTAATGGAAAGGAAACTTAAAAAAAATAGAATTGCTCTTAAACTTCTGTCTATTTTCAAGTTTGGAAGAGCAGGTTAGTCCCAAATCACTCTCTTTGACCTTTGATTAACAAAAAGAGCACACTTAAATCATTTCATTCAACCTTGGGCAGGTTAAAATTAGTGGGGCCACTCTAGAAATATCTGGTAAAAGTGTTCGCGCAAGAATGATAGATGTATTAATAAATGAATTATACTGTATATTGCAGTATGAAATGAGTGCATCCTAAATACAGAAAATGAAATGCAATACTGCATGTATGCTTATAACTGCACTTATACACTTATACACTTACTCCTGCCCTCAGAGCAGCCCTACTTTCCATCTCTCAGGAGACGCTTTTCTCAGGAGAAGCTTTTGGTCATATCCTCTTTCATAAAATAGAGAGGATGCTTGTCATGATGCACTGTTTTTCAGTTGTTGCTCTGTCCTTGTAGACTATTCTTTCTTTCAGGTTGAGACTTTTTCCATTTCTTCCAAACTTCCAGAAACGAATAAAGATAGAACTTTTTCAAAGATCACTTGGTTGAAACGTTTGTTATTGTCAACTTTAATGTACGTCATTATGATTATTTACAGTGGTTTATTTCCTTCTTTTGGGGGGAGGGGGTATGACTTGTTTTATTTTTCATTATTTATCCTTGTTATAGCTTTTTATTACTTTACCATATTTGTGTTTATTGTAGATACCTGAAATATTGCAGATGTTTTTGTTGTAGATTGCGTAGAAAGCTGTATTAATTCCGTGGTATACAAATAGAATAAATAAATGAAATAAAATTACTACTTAGAGAGACAAAGGAACTTACATAATAAGAAAGGTACAATGAGAATAAACATAATCTTTGAAAATTGGGTTGAGGAATCTTTTGGGCTGGTGCTTGAATCTGATGAGTTTTGAAATATTTCTATCCTACTGCTTCAGCATCTTATCCAGCAGTCTATCTATTCATGAGTTGTTTTCCCCACCTAATATCCTTTTTGGTTATCTTAAAAGGTTGCAGTGGGAATACCGTAGTGAAGAAGTCTCCTTCCATCAGTCCAGTTATACGAAACTGAATTCATTCCTCAATTTTGAATTTAAAAAAAATAACAGTAGAGAAATGAGTACATAGTTTTTTCCTGTAGCTACCTCTATCCTGATCTATGACTGTAATAAAGAATTTGATACGATGTAGCTAACTCATTAGTCTTAGCAATTGGACAGTGGAGAATAGTTCCTGGTTTGCTGCTGAGAATGGTAGCTAGGAACTGGTACTTACTGAAAGAGTAGTAGTAGGAGTAGTAGAGTGGCTTTGATTATGGCTCTGCATGCCTGGTAACAGCATTAGTATTGCTTAATATTAGATAACAATATTACTGAGCCTTGAATTTTTCATTTCTGTATCTCTGGAATGAGAGATTCAACATCAGCTTCTCTTTTCAGTCCATGGTCTCTTTTAAAGAGCATGGCTGTGGATCAGATCGTCAATTAACATCAAGAGTCTTCAGGTTCTCTATTTACAGTGATCAAATCCTGGCATAAACCCAACCCACTGCACAGGGTTGTTGTTATGGGGGAAAATAGGAGGAACAAAGCGTGTTGGATAAGTTCACCACCTTGAGTTATTTGTCAAAATAATAAAGGCTGGGCACAAATTAAATAAAGGAGCAAGATTGGCCCTATAGTTGGTAGAGAAAGATTAATGGTGTCTTACGAGAGAGTGGTTGGTATTTCAGGTCAGGCATTAAGTCTCAATTGTCTAACAGAATATGGCTAGTGTTCAATCCTTTGTGAAGTCCTTCTATACATTGCAGCTACCTTTGGAAGGGCAGAATTATATGAAAAGATCTCATAGTGATCTGTAGTAAAATGTATAACCTAATGCAATTTTCAGTTGTGTCCCTATCTTAAGCTTGAGTTTATTGTATTATCATATGAAATGTTTAATTATGTGACCTTACTGATATTACAGAATTTGTTCTATGATATTTAATGCAAAATAAATTATTTGTTTTTGTTCAGGTCGTGAATACACAATCCCGTCTTTGGCTCATCGATTTATAGCAGAGATGGTGGATTTCTTTATTCTTTTCTTTATCAAGGCATCAATAGTTTTGAGCATTATGCACTTAAGTGGAATAAAGTAAGTTGCACAGTACATAATCTATTTTATCAGCTTTATTATATCTGCTGCTTGCTACCGTATGTTATATATTTAGTTCTAAGTACAGTAAACTATTCCATTTCAAACTGCAATTATGGATCATACAAAATGAGTATAAATTGCGTCCATATTTCTATCTGTTCTTCTGTTTTGGCAGTGATGTTGTCTAGCTGTTCTGTTTGAATGGCAATTGCCATGGGTCCCATTGATAAATTTCCCCGCTTCTGTAGTTTCTCAAAGAAGACACCACAAAAAATATGGACTTCCTCCTATTTAAGATGCAAAGGGAAATTAGCCAAAGGCTTGTTAATTTCACCCAATCTAAAAAAGAAACAGATAGGCCTACCAGTATTCTAGCTCACCTTAAAAAGAGAGTTAAGTCTTTCTTCACTGCATCAGTAAACCTAGTAAAAGGAAAAAGGTGCATTTCACCAGTTCATCTTAGAGAAGGGAAGAGCCCATGGATTAATTTTTCCACTGTGGAAAGATCCCTTCAGAAGGGAGCAGGCAGCCCAGCAACTCATGACAAAATGGTCCTGAAGAACAGGAACCGGTGACCAGAGGAGAAGACATTTCATAGCACACACTTAGACATTGGAGCAGAAACATTTGCCAGAATTAAACAAAGCAGCCATGTTAAGCCACCAAATGCCATGTAAAATCAAGAAACACTAATGCAGATCAAGAAAATTTAGGCAAAAGTTAATCACATGTGCTGAGAATGGGTTGAGAATGGTGTCATATGTTTCTGTCCTCAAGAAACAATTTGTGAGCCATTATGCTAGGGCAAGCAAAATGTATAAAAGAGCCTCACATGCCACCTTCTCTGACAATGTTTTTATTATTAGTGCTTCCAAATTTAAAATACATATCTTTTGTACCCTGAATATTCTTCTGAAACAAAAAAGTCCACTAAATAAAAATATTTCTATTTACAGTTTATATTACCTCTAAACTATATATAGAATAGTATTGCTTATTCATAATATTACTGTATTATATTTTTGATGCAGGGATATTTCAAAGTTTGCTATGCACTACATTATAGAAGAAATAGATGATGAAACTTCCATGGAAGACTTGCAAAAGATGATGATAGTGGCCCTTATCTACAGATTGCTGGTCTGCATCTATGAGGTATACAAATTTTACTTGTACAAACAATAGAATGGCTATTTTGGAGATTATTATCTTCAATCTAATTTAATCAGTGATCCATATATTTTATGAACTTAATTTTAATTTAATTTATTTTTTAGTTAGGTATTAACCTAATAAATATTCAGAATATTTATAAAAGCCATTGACATCCAATACTGCCAACTGTAAATAGCAACTAATATTTCCATTTGACCAAGAATCAGAAACTGCACAAAGTCATGTAGATAAGAGCAAACTTTATTCACGATGACAGAAGATAAGTTATCCCTCCCATTACACAGGTAGTCCTTAACCACCATTTGTTCAGCGACTATTCAAAGTTATGATGGCATTGAATGAAGGGACTTACAACTGGTACTGAAAGTTTGGACCATTGCAATTCCCCCACAATTATATGAACAAAATTCAGGTGCCTTGTACTTGCGACCAGTTGCAGTGTCCCACAGTCATATGACCACCACTTGCAACCTTTCCTGCCATCTTCCTACAAGCAAAGTCAATGAAGAAGTGTGCAAGGAATGTCACAAATCTTCTCCCACCTTTCTATGCTTGAATGCATTATTTACACCTTCCCCTTTCACTTGAAAAACCCGTGCACCCTCTTTTTCTGCCTCCCTGCACTAACACACATACGTGCACAAACCCCATTCCCTCTTTTCCCGTCCTCCTTGCAATCATACACCACATTCCCTCTTTCCATGGCTTATTACAAACACTCCACACTCTTTGCCTAGCTTCTCTGTGCTTGCACATACCTCACCCCATTTCTTTGGCCTCCCTGTGAACACATGCACTCTGCGCCCTCTTTCCTTGGCTGCCTTGTGCTTGCCCACATGCGTGCACCCCAGCCTCCCTGCAGTTGCTTTTGTCCTGCACCTCATTCTCTGTGGCATTTCGGAGATCATGCTGCACCAAACACCACTTCCCCAAAATGTTGCTTATCCTGGCCAGGCCTCCTGGAGCCCTCACATACCCCTGCAGCAGCCCTGCTCTTTACCTGAGTCTCCTCTTTTCCATTTGATGACTCGCGCATCTCGAATTATGGTGACAACAGGAATTGCCTGTGTTGCCATTACAAAGCAATTTGATCACGTACTGTTGTACTTTACAGTCGCATGGCAAACTCAGTCCCAGTTGCAGTCGTAATTTGAGGACAACTTGTAGTCATCTCTGTCATTATTTTAAATGTGTATTACATTTGGTTGATCTTGCCTCAAGACACCTTCATTACTGATATATCATGCATGGTAAAACATGTAATTTTAGTTATAAGAATTTTTTTCTTTCAGATTATTTGTATTTGGGGAGCTGGTGGCGCAACTCCTGGGAAATTTCTGCTAGGCCTTCGAGTTGTGACATGTGATACATCAGTACTTATTGCACCAAGTCGTGTGTTGGTGATACCATCGTCTAATGTTAGCATAACAACGTAAGGTTTTTTTTGTCACTGCAATATTATACCTATATGAATCCTTAGATGTTTTCAGTAATGTTGTATAATCTACGTAATGTAAATATTATTAGATTTACATAATTTTTATTCCCTACTTCAGCTTTATGTTTAAGGATATTTTACAGCCTGACTAAACTCAATGCAGACATGGGAGAGGTGGTTGTTTTTTTTAAGTGAACCAAACTAAAAGCATTGTTGGCAATAAAATGTATGTAATAAATCTATCTTCAGCCATTTTTAAATTGTATTAGCTGCATAAATTGGGGAAATTATTTATAGCTTACGTATTAATCTGAATTATTTGCCATTGTTGGGGGACAATATATAATGAAGAATAAGTTACGGTTATCTCCATCAAAACATTTTTATATTATTTCATTATATCATGTTTCTGCTTCAGCTGTGCTAAATTGATTCCCAATCATAAGATTTATATTTTCAGTAATTCAATTCTACTTTGAGGTTTGCCTAAACAATCAGACTGTGTGTAATTAAATAATTCAACAGCATTAACATAATTATGTAGGATTCTAGATCATCTGGAATGCTATATCACAAGTTAAGCTTTATCACTAACAATCAATGCAAAAACGTTGCTTGACATCCCATCTTTGGGATTTGTAAGGTAATGTTTCCTCCCAGAAAGTTAATTAAATCTACAGATATATAATTTTAAGAAATGGTATCTTTTTTCATAATGGTAGGAGAATGGTGTTCATTATGTAAATGCTAGAAATTAATCTGTCTGTGCAAAAAGTAAAAATATGATTGCAGAAATGTTGGCTAATTCAAAGTAGAAAGGACTTAGAAGAGTAGGAATAGAAAACAACACATTTACCAATGTATTTGACAATATTTTGAGCATTTTTGTTTTTAACATGTAACTCTTGTCTATAGTCTTCAGTTCAGGCCACAAATTCTAGAGATATGTCTGCTTTTTCCTTACAGGTCTACAATACGAGCCTTGATCAAGAATTTTTCTATTGCTTCCTTCTTTCCAGCATTCATTACTCTCTTATTCTTTCAACATAACAGAACAGCCTACGATATTGTAGCAGGGACTATTGTAGTAAAAAGACATGGTCTCAGATGATACTCAAGGACGCCTTTATTCCAGTGTTCAAATATACTGGAGCCACTTTGCTGGATTTCTGAATCTCACTCAAGAACCGTGCCAATTACAACATTGAGTCACAACATGAGTGCAATAAGTCTTGGGAACCGGTGCTGAATGAATGTGAGAATATTTGAACAGAGCCAGAACACTCAAAATCTTCAAAAGTCATTGGCAGTTTCAAAGGAATAGTATTTCCCTTATGAGAGGAATACTAATTCTGTATCAAAAGATAATTTATTTTTTATGAAAACTAAACCATTTTCATTATTGGAGCAACCAAAGCAATTACAGTGTTTTTGAGAGAAATTTACTACAGAGAATTGTATGCTTTTGTTTTGGTGGATTTGTAAGTGTTTGCTGCCCATATAGAAGCCTTATCATTAATTGCTCACACGACCATTGTATTTTAAATACTGAAGAAATTTCTGTACATGTGTTAAATGTCTTGCATGATATGAGTATCTTGAACAAAATACAAATTCAACATATCACATATTATGAAGGCGAGTAAAACTAGTATTAATTAACAGGTAAACACTGAGAGCTTTGACAGTACTACTGTAGACAAGCAAGACAAATTCAATTTAACCCCTGCTTTGGATGGTTTATAAACTCTTTTCCCATAAACTTTTCCATAAACTTAAAACTTTCAAGTTTTCTATAAAAGCATAGAAAATTTAAATCTGTATTTTATTGTGTAAAACATTTATTTCAGATGTATTTAACAATAGCCAAACTAAATTTTGAATAAACCAGAGAAAATGTATGCATAACCTTTTGCACCATTTTATAAGAAAATGACGTTTCTTATTTTAAAATAAATCACATAATTGCTAATGCAATACAAAGAGTGTAAAAATGTAAATTAGTACTCTTATTTTATCTGCCTGTGTGCCTGGATCACTTAAATTATACTTACGAAATAAAGCCTATTTATTTTGCATGATTTATTTTTATATATTTACGTGAAATAGCTGTGTTCTCAATTTTTTTACATCTGACACATTGATTTAATAGTGATATTCTTTGCTTTCTGTTCATTTAGAATTGAATAAAGTTAAGAGGGGACAAAAGACTACTAAGTAATCCTTGACTTAGAACCACGTAGGATGGTTGCAGTGTCTTGGGGTCATGTGGCCATCTTTTGCGACATTCTGATAAGCAGAGTCAATGGGGAAGCCAGATCTACTTAACAGGGAAGCTGAGTGCTCACTCCTATCCCTTTCTTGTTCCTATTTCACCTCCTGAGATTAGTGGAAATGCTGAGATTTAAATGGTCCCGGGTAGCTTCATCAAAAGCAGGGATGAACCCCCCGGTTTAGCGAAGGGGAAAACGTTGCAATACCTGAGGATGTGATGCTGCAAGTTTGACACTGCTGATTTAAAGCATGGGTATCCAACCTTTTGGCCTGAGTGGTATTGAGTGAAAAGTAGTTATCTTGGGACACATATAAAATGTATAATATAGTTAATGTATATAAATGACATGTTAAAATTTTAGTATCTTATGGGACTGCATGCAGCCCATAGATCACGGGTTGGACACGACTGATCTAGCAGCTAGAAGAGTTGAGATGCCACCACAATTAGAGTAAGTCAGCTTAAAACAAATTGGATGCAACTGTATCTAAGGAACTTTGTGACTCCCTATGAATCATAATTGAATGGTCTAAGCTTCTTATTACACTAATTGCAGTTGCATCATGCCTTATTATGTTACTCAAGACTATATCCGAGAGAAATAAACAGGTGAAAGAAAATATTAAAGCCCTTTTCTAGTGAAGCAGCAGGACCTGGTCCAGGCAGTTGGCAGGAAACAAGACTGGCACAAAAGTACCATAAAAAGACAAGCAGAAACAGCCACAAAACAACAGCACTATAAAGAGCAAATGGACAAATGGAATCAAAGTAAAATGTCAGATGAATGATCCATTAAGGTCACAATCCTCTGGGGCCTTGAAGAAATGAGAAGTGAAATGTTTCAGCAGCAAAAAAAAAGTACAGCATGGAGAGTTATTGATTTCCCACTGCCCTAGGACCTTAGGGAGAAAGTGGCTGAGGTGAGGGTTGTTGGAACGAGAGAGAGGAGTAGAGTGATTGGAATGGATGTGAGCAGTAGTGGTAGTTTCCAGACTCTTCCTCCATAGGGTTGGAATTTATTGAGAGGGCTAATTGCTCTTAAGTGGAATTTAAAAGGTGGGTCATGAGCTTTGAGATCAAATGTGGGGTTATATTTCCATGTCAATGAACTGTGGGAGATGCGATGAGGTGGTTAGTCGTTCCAGCTTGTAATTTGGTGCTGGTTCCCACTAGTGATTTTTTAAATGACAGGATGGGAAGTTATGTAAGCTTGTCATGATCATGTGGTTTTTCACCTAGCAACCAGACCTTATAGATGGAGTTGAATTTTCCAATTGATTGATAAATGAGGACAACTTATAGCAACAAATATGCTCACATTTCTGTGTTTAATGTATCTGCATGCTTATCCAGTGGTTCTGTTAAAGATTACCTGTTCCCTTTAAGAAAGGGGAAAAAATACAGAGATTATCCTGCAGGCTAGGGTAACATGTGACATGTTGGTAAAAGTCTTTACAGAAAAAATGTCAACTTGTTCAGAATTAGATACTACACAGGGCGTGGCTTAGTGAGATGAGTTGGGCAACAGGATACAGTGGAACCTCCGTTCACAACCGTAATCCGTTCCAGGACCTTGGCTGGCATCCACTTTGGTCGTGAACAGAAGCAAGACTGCACATGCGCAGACACAAATAAAATGGCGCCAAAGGGGAAATTGCTGCAAGGAAAATCGCCACCGCTGTGTTTGATCATGAACCGAAGATATGTTCGTGAACACAGGCAAACTTTTTTTTTTTGAACCAATTTGGTCGTGGACTGAGGCGTTTGAAAACCGAGGTCCCACTGTATATCGACTGGCATATTTTGTCACCTGTGAGCTGGATTCATGCTTTATCAGCCCAATTTGTGTGCTTGAGAAAATACCTCTGAACGATGGGGGTAATACCAGCTGGCTTGTAATAGGCAGTGGTGAACCTCTTTTCTACACGCATTGTCTATCTTAGATAAATGCTGGCCAATTGCCAACTTATGTTTTTCAAAAGGTGGCAGGAATTTACAGAGGTTCCTAGAGGAAATTGACTTTTTTAGTTGAGTTTCAGTTCAGGGCATGGACAATTTTTGTTTTATTAACATTTTTATGCTGCCTTACTCCAAGCAGTTCACAAATAAACATTAAAAATGAAAAATATACAAAAATTAAGAACAAAAGATTGGGATGAACAAAGATCTTTACAGGAATGAAAAAATCCACCCAATCCAATCCAATCCATCTTCACCAAAAAACTAGGTCTTCAGCAATATAGATCTTGGGAGGGAATCTCATTCCAGAGGGAAGGCTCTCTTGAAGGGAAAGGACATAGATAACTTTGTTTCATTTTACCAACCATTACATTAACTCAGCTGGAAAGATAAATTCCTCAAATAACCAGGCCCTATACTATTTTGGGCTTTAACAACCAGCATCTTCAATCACACTCAGGAACAAACTGGCAACCAGTGCAGCTTGCAAAGCAGATGGGTTACATGGACATACTGCTGCTTTCTGTACCAGTTGAAGCTTCTATGTTGAGTGCATTGAAGTAGTCAAGGCATGAAGTACTCAAGATATTGAGGAACTGTATGAAGAGCTGCTTGATTTTGGCTTTTTTCCCCCAATAGAAAAAGCTGCAACTGATGCATTAGTTTGTTGAGATCTTGAAGGACAGATCACAGTATTCTCTTGGACCACTTTCAGGGGTGGGGATTAGAGGCAGCTTTGTGGTGGTGGTTCCTGTGAAGAGAGTTCCACTTGGTGTGCCAGGCAGAGAAAACAGTGGAGCTAGTCTAACCCTCTGGTTATTTAACTGCCACATAAAACTGTTGGGAAAGATGATCCATGGTTTGGAGAGGGAATGAGTGAGTTCCCAATGCGCTGATTATATTCACTGATACATTATAATCCAAGACTGGAGAGGAGATGGCGTAGAAGTGCTGATGACGTGCTTGGAGGATGTGTCAGACCAGATTTGTTAAACAAACTGAGATAATTCCTGTAAAATAGAATTGCTTTTTGCTGGCAATAAATTAGGCTCTATTCCAACTCCAATTTTAGGTTTGGATAATATCACATTCCCCCTAAAGCAGGGGTCAGCAACCCGTGGCTCTGGAGCCACATGTGGCTCTTTCATCCCTCTGCTGCAGCTCCCTGTTGCCAGTCAGCTCCATAATTGATAGGGCTTTTGATTAGGACAGAGGAAAAAGGATGCTGTGCAGGAGACTCTTAAGGTGGGGATATCGGATTTCTGGTTGGCTCCAAAATTGAACGTGGGGGCTTCTGGTTAGGACCTTTGTAGCTCTTTTGAGTGTTTAAGGTTGCTGACTCCTGCCCTAAAGGATCAAAATCACTATTTTGGAGGGGTTGTTTTGTGTGCCAGCACTACTGGCTGCTAGCCAACAAGATAGCAGTCTACCACAGTCCAATGAGATGCAAGCTCAGGGAGAACTTTTACAAGAAAGTACCTACAGGTGGCAACCATCTGCGTAGTAAAAGGTGTGGCACACGTCAAAACCAGAAATCCATTAAATGTGACAAATCCAAGTGATGCAGTGAGGTGGAATCCAGAGTTCAAAGCACAGCACCCAACAGAGCTGGGGCTTTTGAGTGGTTCAGTTTTTTTCTCGGGAAGGCTAATGATTAAGCCAAGCTGAGCCACCACCCAAATGCCCATATTACACATCAGAATCCACTTTCCTGTTGGCTGCTTTTCAGCCAGTCTATCTACTGTTGCATTTTTAAAGCATGTCTCTGCTTGGGACTGAGTGGCTGGACTTGAATGTCTGAGAGGTTGCCCATAGGTGCAGGAGGGAGAGGCTGCTGGATCTGCCTCAACCAGAGTTTAGTCAATATTGCTGGAATCACCCTCTGGGACTATTATCACTAGGTTGCCCTGGCTCTACTTCTTCCTCAGATATATTCAGTAAGGTCATATAGCAGGTTGGTGTTCTTCTCGATTCAGTTCCTGCTAGAACAGCAGATGACCAGCTTGGAAGGTGGTGATGTACTTGGCCCCATTTGGGCAGCTGTGCCAACCATGGGCCTATTTGACTTGGGATATTATGACAACAGTGACATGTTCTCACCATTATACTTCCAAGCTATTCTCTTTGAAGAGGACCTGTTTCAGTTGGCCCCTAGTGGAGTGACCAATTGCCAGCCTGTGATAGCAAACGTAAATGCTGCAGTCACTACACTGGTAGCCAATTTGTTTCGGGCTCCATTCAAAGTCTTGGGTATTATCTTTTGAGGCCCATTTATTCCTTACAGGCTTGTCTCTCCTAATTACATTTGGCCAGCCCAAATTCTTGGAAAGAAATTAGGAGAGATTTGCCGAAGATTCCCAACCCAATCTGAAAATGGAAAGAGATCAAATGATGCATCTCCTTGGCTGCCCTACAAATTTCAACACTTTGCCGACTAAGGTATAAAGCACCGTGAATCTCTTGCCCTTCAGAAAGATCTGGATATCCCAGAGGGCATTTGGCAACCATCAATGTGTAGGCTGCCCTTTAATTGGCTAATTTGGCTTTACTCCTTTTGCATTTTGTATATTCATGTATTTTGCTGTTTGTAAGCTGCCTTTAGTCTACAGGAGTACAATAAACTGTTAAATAAATAATGAATAAATAACTCAGAGAATGAAATATCCACTTCTTACTTCCAGAATCTTCCAGAACTGACTCTGCACAGATGCAAACTTTTGTGTAGAAATAAAAAAATTACAATCCTTTTATTAACCAATCATCCACATCTTTTTAAATTTTACTAAATTCTTGGCATCAACAATTTATTATTGTATGCCACCCAGAATAACTTTTTGTGAGATGTCAGCGATATAAATTTGATTAATAAACAAAACAATAAACAAAACTTAATATTTCTATTGCTACTTGTAAGCCTTTAAACAATAAGATTTAGCCACTGATTAGTAATTACCATATTTTTCGGAGTATAAGATGCACCTTTGTTTTTTGGGAGGAAAATAGAGGGGAGGGGGAAATCTGCCTACCAGGTATTCATCTGACTAGTGTCTGGTCAGCTTCAGCACATTATTTTATCCCCTGGTTAGGACTGAAAAAAAGTTTCTAAAGCACAGCTGATAGAGAGAAGCAATGAAAAAAGCCTGCAAAGTCAGGAAGATTGTTCCCACCTCGTTAGGGTTGGGAAAAAAGCTTCTTTGGAGGGAGTAGCAATGAAAAAAGCCTGCAAAGATCGCTTCACTCAATAGCACATTTTAGGGCTGAAAAAAAGCTTCGAAAAAGCTACATTTGGAGTATAGGATGCACCCAAATTTTCTGCCTCTTTGGGGGGGGGGGGAAGTGCATCTTATACTCCGAAAAATACAGTATGTTCACCTCTCTGGCTCAGAAAATTTGGCACTGCCTTATTTACAAGTATACCAGCAGCAAAAAAAAACACACCAAATGTATATTGCTTTGTATTAGTTAAACAAATTATCAGGAATTTGCGTTCTTCACTGCTTGCAACCGCCTGTTAAAAGAATATATCCTGAAAGTGGGTATAGCCACAACTCAGTATAGCACTTCCTCCCCACCTCCCAGTATCACAGTAACCACTTTTTTTTTTAAAGGAGCAACTTTGTTTTGTTTTTCACAATGAGCAAACAACCCGCCTCCCCCCAAAAAAAAATCAAGTTGCAGTTTTTGGCATGTTGAGCAGATGGCTAGGCTGGGAAAAATAATCTGGGGCAGGGGGCAATGTATTGAGGGACAATGCAACAGACTGGAAAACATCTTAGTGTGCATTGCTGACAGAGGAAAATAATGGGGGGAGGTCAAGCACTAGATGGCTGTGGAATGGGACAACTCGCCACAGCCAACACGCTGTGGAACAACTCACCGTAGGACAATTGAACAAATACGAAAGTTTAATTCTTCTTCAACAGAGCTGTGGCCAATAATAAAGAAAATCAATCCAGAAATACTAGAGTTACAATAATTTTGACCAAAACATGGTCACCAATAATAAAAGTAATTGAATGAAATGATTAGTACAGTGTTGAATTGTCCTGCGGTGAGTTGTCCCATGGTGACTTGGCCATGGCAATTTGTCCCACGGCGAAGTGATCATGGTGAGTTGTTCTAGACCCGGGAAGTGCTTAGCGGGAAATGGAAATTGGCAAAGGGGTGGGGGATCTAGTATGGACTCTTTGGGGGGATGCCAGAAACAACATTTTTACACCACAGACATAATTCTACCTACTGAGAACATATAAATCATTACTGATTGACTTAAACAAAATGTATGTCTGCATTAAAATTCAGACCAGTATATTTCTTAATTTTTATTGATGGCATATATCCCATGGTTTTAACATGTTAATTATACTGTAATAAACATGGCTTTAATATTAAACTTTTCCTTATTATCCAAAGTCACCAGAGTCCATTTCTGTAAATATAAAAATATATACTTAACACTTTGTACAATACTGGTTTTTGGTCCAAACAAAAATGGATCAGAAAAGCCAATAAATTTACTTTAAGAATTCCCAATTTTAAATGTCTTTAATGGATTTAGGCAACTTTGAATAATGAGATTTACATAATAAAATCTGAGACAATACTAAACAAAAATTTGCAGTAACACACAAAATTAAAATTTCAAGTTCACAGATTTGTTATGTCAAAAGTACATAGAGAAACAGAATAGTATTTACACATTTGTTTCATAATAAAATAATGAAAAGGCGAGACAGGTGATAAGAAGTAAGAATGAAAATAGAAAGAGCATATAATTATTGAATGAAATACTACTGATCTAACTAGTCCTTAGCATGGACTATTCTTTAACCATTCTTCCTCTATCAGAAAATTTTAGTGCACTATACACACAACTCGCTCACTTCACACATACATCAGCACAAACTCGGCAAAGAAAATTCATTATCCACATTCTCTATTCTATACAGACTCCCCTCTCTAATATAATTACAATTTTGAACTGTCCATAAACGCAGAAGAGCGCACAAAGTGGGTGCAAACAGAGGTATTATATGAAGCCATTCGCTGTGCAGGCTATATTTATATCTATAGCCAGACCATGCCAAGTCAGGGAAGAAAAACTGCTGGATTCTAAAGTAGTTTTGCTCAAGATCCTCCCTACCACCAATTCTAATTATTATTATTATTTTAAACTAAATGGAGAGAAAAAAGCGAGCAGAGTTTAGGCAGACCTGGCTTCAGCTAAACCCAACATGAGGTACAATTCAGGAACTGAACAATGCAGGGCAACCAACTGTGGTAAAAGAGTTGCTGTCTGTAACAATCATTAATATTTTTATTTTCTACGTCTAACAGCCGTCTTTATCTTCCGACCAGACACTGGAGTTCCCATGGGGAATATACTTTTCCCGTTATTCCTGCTTTGGGGGGTGGAAAAATCAAGAGTAAGAAACTTAGAATAATATATCTGAAAGCTTTTAGTAATGCTAAAGACACATAAACAAGTATACTGTAAAATAAAATAAATAAAAGCATTTGTTTTACCAAAGAAATACTTTTCTAAACGTTAAATTAATTGTACAATTTCCAGATAATGAATCTGAATCTCAACCTTTCTGTTTCAAAAATTGCATTTATCTTTTGGACTCTATGTGATCAGTTTAAAATACTAATATTCTAAGCATAACATTAACAATGCATTTCTAATATCAGCAAATATAATAACATCTAAAGTTGAAGTTAATTTCATTCATTTCATACAAATTGCATGTTCTTTTCTCAAGCCATCACTCACTGCTCTGCATGATATAAAATAATTTCCATGCCAAACAAATACAATAACTAACATAATACTATGCAAATCTGTTTTGACCTTTTCTTACCCCAAATTAAATGATGAAGCCTGAGAAAATGCAAATCCCGAAGAACCTGTTGGCTGTGCTGGTGCAGTTGAACTTGCACCAAAGGTAAATATTCCTGGATTGCTGCTTGAAAAGTTGAAATTAGCAGTACTACTTCCAAACGGGAATACTTGACCTAAAGAGTAAACACTGGAATTTAATAATATATCCAAAAAGTGTTTTCCTTGAAATAATTAGCTCTCTTGACAGAAAACATTTTTTAGTATCTTCCACAACATCACTTCCATCACAACAAATAAAACTTGATTATATGAACTTCAGCATCTAATTCAATCTTTTCTGCAAAACCTGTTAGAAGTCAATATGAAGCTTAGCTGTAAATCACATTTCTTATTTTAATATATTTGAAATGAACATTAAAAGGGAATTAATGTTCAGCTTAAGGAATGTTGTCAAAAAGTCCTGACATATGTCTCAGCATTCCTTTGCTCATAGAAATAATATTTTCCAAACTAATAATCTGAAATTTGGCATTCATAATCTGTATATTGTTAGTTTGATCTAATAATAATTGCCATATATGGATGAAGCAGCCATGCAGAAGGTAAGGGTAAAGGGAATGAGGCATCAGCCATGCATGGATGAAGAAAGCAGCTGGAAATAATGAAAGGAATAAAAAGGATTTCTGCATCCAAAAATACTCAGATATAAGGGAAATATGCCAACATGTCTTGACTCAAATTTTACAAAGGTAGCATCTGGACGTTAAAACAGATCTACTAACACCTCATCTATTGGGGAATTTTGGATATGAATGTTAAAAACCAAACATAGGTTTTTTTCAAAAAAGATAAACTAGTTACAGAATGAAAATTATTATAGTTTAAACTTACCAGTACTGGGAGCTGTACCTGAACCAAAACCAGGTGGTTGGTTAGCTTGTTGTCCAAAGACAGAAGGCTGGGCACTACCTGAAACAGTTCCAAAAGCTGGAGGAGCAGGCAGAGAGCTAGCAGGAAATAATGAAGATGAGGAAAGTGATCCAAAGGTTGGAGTACTGGTCTGATTGGAGGCTTGGCTTTGACCAAACATTGGTGTCTGACTAGCACCAAAAGCTGGACCAGCTGTAGAAACTGAAGATCCAGAGCCAAACACAAAGGAAGAAGAGGAACCTAGAAAAACAAATAGGAATAAACATGGGAACTGCACATACATTTAAATCGTATCAACCATTCCCTTTCAGGATCTACAGTTATGCAAAGCATTAAGACAAACATATTGAAAGCAGAAGATAATAATCTCTCTGACAATACAGTCTGACATCATCCAGCCATGACTTCGTTTTTCCTCACCCTTCTTCTTGACCCATCAATTTTTCCTTCACATTTTCCTTCCTTCTGTTTTGCAATTTCAACTACCTCACTTACGTGCCTGAATATTCACATTTGAATTCAGTCCATATTCATTCAGCATCCATTCAGTCTTGACCCTATTTCTTCTGACATCTTCGACTCTCAGTTCCATATAACTAGCGCACTCTTACACTCAGCCAGGTTTTCTATTTTTGACATTAATTCTTCATAATGAACTACACAAAGACATGCCCCCCCTCCATGTCATTACTGTGCTAAACACCTAAATCTTACAGCACTGTTTTATGCCTAAAGATACTTACTCATGTACTGTTAATAGGGCTGTATTGCTATTATCCTTCTCATCTTTCTCATCTACTCTTCTCATCTGTTCTACTACCTTCTCCCATTGTTATCTTATGATTTATCATTTGCTATTTGTATTTTAGGATTTTTGATTGTATCTTATGATTTATGATCTATGAATTATCACTTGGTGATTTGTATGTACACTGAGGGCTTTGTGCACTGGAAACAAATACCTTATGTGTCCAATCACACTTGGCCAATAAAGAATATTCCTATTTCTTACTTTGCTTTCATAGTACACAGCTAGTTTTTCCTTTAGCAACATATTTTCAGCTCCATATTCATTTAAAACATACCATAATTCAAACTTATTCATTTTATCATAGATTTTATAAGTCAACAAAGATATAACATTTCAGTCTCATGTTCACATTTAACTCATTGATCTGTTAAAGAGCAAATATCTCATCCAAACATTATTCCATCCATTATTTAAAAATGCATAAATCTGTTGGTTATTGTAATACTGTAGTTCATTTCTATGATTAGACCAACAGAGCGATAGTAAGTGCAACAGATCAATTGAAAAAATAAACATGCTGTTAAAGAACATATAGCTAGTTGGAAGCAGACATAATGTAAGATAGAAAAAAGCTGGGGAAAAACTACTTGAGTAAATAGAATAATTTCTAAAACCTGATGTAGCTGATTAATGTAAAAGCTACTGCAATAGCTCATGCTATTGTAATAGCTTTTACATAGATTCTTATGCCATCAATAGGATTTAACAAGTTGATAACACTAAAGCAATAATTACTTATAATAGTATTTTCACTAATAATTGTTTTCAATTGTTACCAAAAAGTGTCTCATCCCAGAGATAGTCTGTAAATTCAGAGTTTTGATATATTGCTAATCAAAATATATGCATATTTTGATACAGTCTCAGAACTCTCCATGCAATTTTTATTTGGAAATCTAGTTTCTTCCATAGTCACTTTCCTAACGTTCAAGCCTACCTGTAGGAGGTGCTGTTGTGGTAGGTGCTGAGAAACTGAAGCCAGTGTTAGCTGTGATATTAGTGGGGGCGACTGAACCAAACAGGAATGGAACAGGAGTGCTTGTACTGGAAGTGGTTGTTGGCGGCTTGCTGTCTTGAGCGAACCCAAAAGACTGTGTGGTATTTGAATCAGAAGCATTGCCAAAAGCTGAATTGCTCACAGTGTTGTTGGCCTGTCCAAATAAAAAGGCCGGCGGGGGAGCAGAGGAAGAAGTGGTGCTGCTAAATATCGTACTGCTGTTGCCACCGCCACTGCTGCTACTGCTGCCACCAAGGGAAACACTTGGCACAGGAGTATTAGAAGAAGTAGAGCTCAGGAAGGTGAAAGCCTCCTTTGCTGGTGATGGATCTAAAAAGTAAAACAAATTACGAGTTAGAAATAAACGATGAAGATTGCTACTGATGCTGTGAAGAGATAAAGGGATCTAAGGGAAGAAAGGAAACCTCTTTGTGAAGTCATTCAGTGAAGAATTCCAAGCACGTTTTATACAGAGTAGTTTGGATTTGCGTAACTTAAAAATATGGTTTAATTTAAAAAATCTCTATTCAAACCATGGTTTATTATACTGAAAACATGTTGTACTTGCATGCTTGCTCCTCTTGTCTCTTAGTGTCAGGTTAAATAAAACATACATTCCCTCTTTTGTTTGAACTATGGTTTTTCAGTCAGGTAGGACCAGAAAATTGGTGTTATAGAACACCAGCATTTTTCATGAAAACACAACGGGTGGTTCATAGTACTAGTATCCAGGAGGGCAATGTTGAGGTGAGAGACTACGATGGCCTAGGTAACTAAATCCACTTTTCAGCAAAACCTATTCACTTCATGTACTTTATAAAACACCTATTTTTGTTGTGTGGTATCCACACAATAGGACATAATCAAAACTCCAAAGTCTGAATCATTAAATTGCTCCCCCACTATGCACAACTATATTTCACACGTTTTGTAATGCATTCTACTCCCACATATATTCCATGAGATGCAAAGATTTATAGATTCCCAAATTACTTCTAACTTAGCAACTTCATAGTATTGTTAGAAAAGGAAATATTATTTCCTTTTCAGCTCTTTTTAAATGCTTCTATGTAGTCAGATGCTCCCTAACAGCAAATTTAATCAAAGCCACCTACGATCATTCCCTTCTCTTCAGTTTTTTGTATTTTATTCTTGATCCGTGATAGCATTTTTCATCTTACAGATTATTTTTCAGTTTTCTTCCCTACCTTCAAATCCAGTATCTAAATTTAAGCAGGAATTCATATTATGGATTACACCAGGGCTGAAAGGACAGCAAAACATTGCCCTTATTGTGTCTGCTGTTAGCTGTCCAGCAGCTTTATGTAAGGTGACCCAGGATGAGCAGGACCATGAGCAGGACTATTGTTTTGCTGATTAGCAGGTGTTTAGGTTCATTCAAAGCTAGATTCCAGTAAGACAAGTCCACCTGAGGAGTCCAAGGGAAGATCCTGTAGGGTTAACTGGAATTTGAAATTGTGACTGGAGAGGGTTCTCCTATCTGTTAGCTTGGGCTCCTGCCTGTTAGATACAGGCCTCCATTGGATGGTGAAAGCTGCCTGGGGAGTAACCTTGAATGAGAAAGTGATCCCTCATCATTGAAGAGTGTTGTGATGTACCTTCTCCTCAAGAAATCATTGCTGGACACAGCAGTGCTGGACAACTATTGTCTAGTGTCCAATCTTCCCTTATTAGCAAAAAAGGACTTGATCATCCACTTATTACAGAAGGTGGTAGAGAAAACCCTGTAAGAAGTGGTTGATCTGGAATTGTTTTGGTTGGGTTTCAGGCCAGGGTCTAGTACAGAGAAAATTCTGGTCATGCTTGTTGATGACCTGTGATGAAGCTGGGATAAGGGTGGTGCATCCATTCCTACTGCTTCTTGATCTCTCCACGCTTTTTAATAGTGTCAACCACAGTACCTTTTTCAACCTGGATATGGAGTAATGGGCATTGTTCAGTGGTAATTCTCCTCCTTTCTTGCGACTGATTTGAATCGATATTGACAGGTGGAAGAGATCATGGCTACAGCCCTTTAATTCCTATCTTAGCTCCTGCAGGGTTTGACATTCTCTCCCTTTCAGGTTAAATCTACATGAAACCACCTGGGTGAAACCACTTGTTAGTTTGGGGTCAGATATTATGCAGATTACATCCTGATATACATCACTTGGTTGGTTCTATAAAAGTCCTAATCCAATGCCTGGAGGCTGGGTGGATATAGATGGGGTAGGACAGATTCAAGGTCAATCCTGAAAAGATGGAGTATCTTATTTGAGCCCCCTAGCTTCAGGGATTATTAATCCTCAATGGAGCTGCATTTTCTTATTAAGGGTCCTATTGGCCTCCCAGCTTCTGTTCAAAGAAGAGATGACAGCTGTGGTCAGGCTGGACTTTGCACAAATAAATCATCAGTTACATCTTTTTCTGGATCAGGATGCCTATAGATAAGTCACTCATGCCTGGGTCACCTCACAATTGAAATACTACAATGTGCTCTACATGAGGCAGTCCTTGAAGACCATCTAGAAGTTACAGCTAATCCAAAATGTAGTAGCAACACCAAAACACTGGGAAGGTCACATTATGTAAACCACTCAGAATCTTATACTTCAGTTTGGTGGCTATATATAAATAATGTGCTTATAAACCCACCACTTTGCAAACTGCAGTGGTTACCAGTTGGTTTCCAAGTGCAATTCAAGGTATTGGTTATCACATTTTAATATATTTTTTTTTAAAAAAATGCTTTCTAATCGTTTTTATAGCAGTTATAAATGCATTCAAAATTTAGCTTCTTTCTGTAAGGTTATATCATAATTCCCTGTTTCCATTATCTATCTTTTCTAATTATTGAACTTTTTAGGGCATTTTGTTCCAATTTCACCAAAAAGTCCAGAAAGGATTTCCAGTCCCTAACTGCTGTAATTATTGTCTTTTCTCAAACTAAGTCAGTCAAGTTTGCATCTCTAAAATTCTGTGACATTCATCAACCATTCCTCTATTTTAGTATTTCAGGTATGTTATTAATCTCACTACAATTACCATGCACAAAAACAATTATCCCTAAGTCTATATGTCTTTTCCAGTTGTTTGTCCATTACACCCAGTAAGTAAAGCTCTAGTTTTAGTTGAATATTAGTCATTAAAATGTTTTGTATTAATGTTTGTATTTAAACCCGGAGTACTATTTATCACCTTTAAAACCTTTCATCACATAGGGCCTGGCTATCTGAGGGACTATCTCCAATTGTTTCTGTCAATCTCTCATGATAATAGCAAAGTGGGTCAAATCCAGGTCTCATCAATTAAACAGTGTTATTTTGTCACCACAGGAATCACAGCCTTTTCTGCTGCAGGCCCTGCCCTCTGGAATGAAATCTCCCTGGAGGTTTGTGTAGTTCACACCCTTGTGACATTTAGGAATCTGTTAAAAAAATCTGGTTATTCTCTGGAGCCTTAGGATAGAATGATTGGGGAAACCATTTGTTATGTTTAATAAATATCTTGGTGTATTGTTTTCCCAGTTGACCAAGGTTCTTTTTACTTGTATCTCCATGTGTGTTTTTTCTATTTGAAGCTGCCTTGACACATGGAGTAGTTTAGGAGAAATAAACAAATGCTCAAGATACAGTGCTTATATTTGTGTATCTTTTCTTTCTACCCTCCTGCTCACCCAGAAGTTGAAAAGCATGCAAATGCAAGTAGATAGATACCACTTTGGTGGGAAGGTAACAGCGCTCTGTGATGTCATGCTGGCCACGTGACCACAGAAATCTCTTTGGACAGCGTTGGCTCAATGGCCTTGAAACGGAGATGAGCACCGCCCTCCACAGTTGGCAATGACTAGAGGAGTAAAACTTTACCTTTACCCTTTACCTCTTAGTACCCACACAATAGGAAACTTTTTCATTTACTAATTTGCAATCAGGACAATGTTGCATATGTCCTGCTCCTTTAAAAATCTTTGTTCTCAATTACACTATATGTTCTGCACATACTTGATCATGTTTTCCCCTTGTTGTTTCTACATTGAGTTCCTCTTCCATCTTTTATCTATTTTAAGTTGGGACTGAATTTTGTGTCTTCATTCTCTTGCTCCTTGCTATCTCTTTTCCCTTGTAATAAATAATAATAATGATGCTATAATTGCAACACCTCAGTTTAGCGAGTCATTTCCACTATAATTCCTTAAATAAGTTCAGCTCAAGAGGTAAAATTCATTCATTAATACCCAAGCATGAATAACTACACATTCTCATCCAACTCCAACACTCTATTGCTTCTTTTGGCTCTATACCAACAATAACAGAAAGACAAAAGAAGGATTTACTCTAAAGATGAAAGAATATCCATTTTTATATTATACAATGGTAAAAAGAACTTATTCTTTTAACTGAACAAAAACGTACTACTAGGAGTCCTATATGGAGGGCAATTTAGGATTTTTAATTGCATACATGATACCTACCGTATTTTTCGGAGTATAAGACGCACCGAAGTATAAGACGCACCCAGTTTTTGGGGACAAAAACAAGAAAAAAATCTTCCTCTGCCTCCCAGCAATTTGCCTCCCAGCAAACAGCAAACAGTACAGATGATATACACTGTTTGC
>JANHFT010000587.1:401764-412888 GCA_032467955.1 Pseudoxenodon macrops | reverse complement strand
TTCTCCAATTCTTTGCTATTTCTATGGGTCAGGCACACATGCACAGAAATACACAGCAAACAGTGTATATCATCTGTTCTGTTTGCTGGGAGGCAAATTGCTGGGAGGCAGAGGAAGATTTTTTTATTCTTTTCTTGTTTTTGTCCCCAAAAACAAGGTGCGTCTTATATTTTGGTGCGTCTTATACTCCGAAAAATACGGGTATTTTGAATTCTGGACTTTCCACAGAACTACAATCCATTAATCCATTATTCTGGGAAAATATTCAATGTTCATAGAAGCTGTAATAAACTAAATGCAGTTACAGCTGCATGAATGTTTAAATAGACAAACAATGCCTTTATATTGCTATTTTATCACTTTTGACATCTAACTATTAAATTCCTTTTACTAAGTTGTTTTTTATTCTTAACATTAAAATATTCCCCACGCTCTTATTTAGATTCTCTTTTCCACTACATATGCTGTAAAGCACAGCACTCTTTCTTTGCTTTTCACTTCTTCCTATACTTGCTTCTGCTGTTTTTACTCTCCAGTGCATATGATCTTTACTTTCTTCTGCTTTTTAATTGCCAATATCCCAACATTCCTTGTATTTCAAATTGTGTTTATCAACTGCCCCTCCCCTACTACTGTGTCATGCTGCCTTACTTGATTCTGGGTTACCAACTTTTCTGATTGTTGGTTTCAAACAGACTTATATTGATTATGATGTGAATGCTGATTGGTATTCAATTTCTATAATCATTTTCTTGTTAAAGAAAGCAAAAGTTAAGTTTCTCACCAACTTTAACATGTGTTCATTCTAATTTTCACTGGTGACAATTTTACCTCTTTTTAATCATTCATTCTTACATAATTGATAGGAATGATAATTTTGTATTTATTGGTCTGTTGGAAAAAGGAGAATATATAGAAGTCTAAAATAAAATGTTCAAACTTTTCTTTAAAAAAGTAGGAGGCTGGGAGAAGTTTCAATTCACTTTTTGAATGTTTATGTTGGGTGAACAAAAAAAAAATCCACCCTTCTGTAGAATTCCAGATACTTATGGCTATTAGGTTAGAACTTGAGGTTTGTCATCTGAAATCCTGTTTAAGACTTCAGTTAGAAAATCAAAGCATCAGATTCTTATAATACCAAAGAACAAAATGATTGAGACAATGAACTACTACTGTTACACACAAGTAAAGGAAGCTGTTTTTATAATTGTTGTGTTACTGATATGCAACCTACCTTGGCATATTTACCTTTCCAAAAGAACATTTTCTTCTTGGGTTTCGATCTCTATTTTATTAAGTCCTACCCTTTAATTTAAATGTAAATGCTAACATTTTAACAGCACCTTTGACCCCTAGATTGTAACTTCTTGTTCTGCCTAATGGACATCAAGCTCAAGCTGAATTTATTGAAAACCATCACATTTAGATGCTGTAGGAATTTCAAAAACTTAACAATTTAAGAATTGGATTATTACGGCTCCAAACCATAGGGTTCTGGGCAGATTGAAAGTAAAACTTCTGAAACTACAAGGAGTTCAGAGTGTTCCAGATATGGTGTTTCAGAAAAAATTCTCCAGAATATTCCAACCTCATGTAAATTTTGTATATTGCTACAGTATTCAGATACTATCAAGCAGTAATGTACTTGTTTTAATTCAAAACAAAATCCAGCCTCTAAATGTTGGGAATATGCTTTCTTGGAAATTTTGGAGTATCATGATATATTCAACCTCTAAATAATAAGTAATTATTAAAGATGTGCCTTCTCCTTAGGTTACATTTATGTCATAGTATATCAAAAATACCCCTTCCCCTTATTTTTTTAAATTTGGCTTTAGATTCTCTTGCCTACATTATTAAGAATTCTGAAAATAGTACAATGCTTATAGTGAAAAACAGGCATGCTCTATTATATGGGAACAGTCTTGCCAAGTATGGGCATCCATGCCTACGTAGGGATCACTTTCAATTTTTATTTTAATATTGCAACTTGAATGAAAAACAGTGTGTTGTAGATTTAATTTTAGTTCTTCTCATTAGATAATTCATTTATTGGATAAATCTATTTTCTGGTTCAATTAGGCATTTCATAATAAGTAATATACTTTGGTTCAACTCTGTTCTGCTGAAGTTCATCACTCACTCTTTTAGTGATGAACTGGCAACTATGAATCAATATTCTCAAGTTCTTTCTTTCAGAGGTAAATCTTCTAAATAATCAGCCAATTTAATATTACCATTAATCAAAGTGATAAAAAGCATGAAATAAAAACTTGAGAATTCAATGAATTTTTGCACCTACCTGCAGAGCTTGCTTGTGCCCCAAATGCAAATGTAGTTTTTATTTGTTGTTCAGCTGGTTTCTCAGCAGGTTTTGCCAAGCCGAAACTAAACGCAGGTTTTACTGTGCCATCTTTGGTTTGTTCTGTTTTCCCAAATGAAAACATGGATTGTGCCTTTGACTCTTCACTCTCTGCTTTCTTTCCAAACACTAATGGAGTAGAAGAGGCACCCGCCTCCTGCTTTTCATCTGTCCTTCCCAAAGTAAGTGGTGGGGCATTCACAGGGTCTATATTACCAAAAGTAAAGCCACCTTTTGCTGAAGGTGCTTCCCTTTTCTCCTCTGATTTCTTAGAAGAAAAGGGACTTTCTGCAATTTCCTTCTCCTCTACATTTCCGAATTTGAAACTACTTATTCCAGTTTTTTTCTCAGATGCAGTTGTGGCTCCTATAGAACTTGTGCCAAAAGTGAAACCTCCTATAACTGGCTTGTTAGGTCCATCTTTCTTCTCTTGTTGTCCAAGGTTAGCTATTCCAAATTGAAATGATGCAGATGAACTGCTAGCTCCAGCAGGAAGTCCAAAACTGAAAGTGGTGTTGTTCTTTCCTTCTTTCACACTTTCCTCAGATTTAGCCTCTGAAGAAAAGCTTCCTGGATTGGAACCTTCATTTTTAGAAAATTTAAAGCCTCCTGAAGAACCCTGATCTGATATAGTACCAAATTTGAATCCTGCTTGTTCTCCAAATTTGAAGTTTTTTCCTGCAGTCTGGGATAATTCTGATGATGATGACTGAATACCAAATTTAAATGAAGGAGCAGATGGCTCTGAAGTAGCTGTATTAAAACCTGCAATTAAATGGAATTTTAATTTAATATTTTTCAACTTTTAATATAGTCTTGGACAATCTGGTGTATTTTAAGGGCAGAGATAATCCTTGCTTACCAACCACTCATTCAATGATCATTTGAAGTTATGATGGTGCTGAAAAGTTTTATGACCGGTCCACAAACCTCTAGGCTTTACAGCACACATTTACAATGTTGGAGCATCCCAGAGTCACATAATCACCATTTGTGATCTTCACAGCTAGCTTCCAACAAACTCACTCAATGGGGAGACCAACAAGGAGTTGTAAGTCATGGTAATGTAACATTCCTTAAAAACTTGTGGTGATCCATTTAACTGCAAGTGGAACTAACAATATAAATTGGGTACAGTCACATGCCGTTTCACACTATAACCATGTCACTTAGTGATGGGAGTTGCAATCTTCTTGGCATTTTTTGGCAATGGTTTCTCACTACTTTTTTCTATGAAAATATACAACTCTTTTATTCAGAATCAATCCCCAGTTGCTTAAATCACTCTCCCTCACAGCTAGAACACATAATAGTCAACTTAGTCATTTATTTTTTCTCCCCTCATAATCAACTATCTACACAACTGTCTTCTTCACTCTCCTTCTCTCACACACATACACCCAGGTAGGATGGATAAAAATTAATGATTTTTTTAAATTAAAAAAATGGATTTTTAAATTTTAAATCGGATTTTTTTTTTAATCAAATTTATTGTAATAAAATGCTTTTGGAGTACAAATCTAAAGATAGTTTTCTATTTAAAATACATTAATAGTTTATTCAGCATGAAATGGAACTTAATTATGTAGCATGAGGCTGCATATTCTGCAATATTGGGACTGTTGGTGAGTCAATAGCAGATCAGAGGAGCTGCTGCTGCTGCGGGACAAAGATGTTAGTTGCTTTTTAAAAATTATGATTTAAATTGAGTTGATTTAAATCAAGCCTTTTTTACTTATGATTTAAATCAAATCCACCCTGCACCCAAATCTGCAATCTTTTCTTTACTGACCTGACTCCAGGCTTAGCCAAACACTACCTGTTGTCCTCTGTAGATCTTCAAACCTAACTCCCACAACTATTTACTTTAAACTGTATCCTTGACTCCCTAAGTCCATTTTACCCTCCTTTCTCCTCTTCTGCTATTAAATAAACATTCATTTTCAGTTCAAAGATCTTCAGAGAAGGCAGTCCTTTGGTTTTGACTGCAAGAACTCGTTAATTTAAAGAGTTGAGGAGAAAAAACAGATATTCTTACAATGGAAATCACACTGAAATGCTGATTTGAAAAGTCTTTGCTTTCCTATAAGTAAATGCACACTGATTAAAATTCAATATTGCATTTTACTGGAAATAATATAATAAGGGCACCCAACATCTGAACTTATCGGACTTAAACTTATTATTTCTAGTGTAACAAATAACATAAATAAAAAGCTTATTTTATTTACATACCTTTGAATTCAGTCTTGTGGCCTGGTTTTGAACTCTCACAAGCTATACATTTAGTTGCATCTGCTTTGTTTTGAACTAAGCAGGTTTCACAGTCCCAGCTTCCTTCTGGTTTCTTGAATTTGTCTAAATTCAAAAATCCTCCAGAAAGAGTAGGTAAAGATGAAGCACTGGCACTGACCACAGGTGCTGAACTCCCTAAGTAATAAAAACAAAATGACGTAAAGCAACGATTAGCAAAAGGCACATTCCAGAAAACTGCTAATTTAAAATAAACAAGTTTAATAGCTGCTTCATAGGGAGAAATTACAAATACCTCTTGAGCATAGAATCAATATTCATAATTTTAAATGCAAACTAGTTTTCCAGATTTGTTACAATAAAATATATGAGAACGGAGGGGAAAAGGTAGGTAAGATTATTTATATGAACTTAAATTCCTGCAGAATAGGTGGTGCCAAGCTATCAAATAAATAATAGATGTTTTGCTTTACTGAGAAACTGGCTAACATATTAACTAAGGAATTCTTAGAGAAGGAACAAGTCATGTCCAATTTCAAGTGGGCAATTATTTCTAAAGATGAATTCAGGATAAAAATCAATTAAAGAACCATTAAGAATCACTTAATGGTTCTTTTCTGTTTTCTCATCTATGCCTCTAATATATGGCATTATTACATGATTATCACCTTTGTCCCAAAACTGAAAAAAACAGGCATACAAATTATCTGTATCTATACACCACTGCCTATCTTTTTGGTATTTGGCAATAAGTGTAATAAAATTGTATTATGATTAAACATAGGTATGCATAAACATGGTCATTATAAGGGGAAAGAATAAAATAATTACAATTTTAAAAGCAGGCTACACATATTTTTAACATTAAAATATTCCAGTATATTTTCAGTGATGTCCTAGGCTTTTAAATAAACTACTTAATAGTGTAGTCTTGTACATGTTTCAGAAGAAAATTCCATGTAACTCAGTGTTGTTTTATTTTCCAGTAACTGTGTTTAGGATCCTAACCTTGGGCAGATACTTTTTTCTGATACAATTTTCCAATATTGCAAACTCACCTGCTTTGTCTGATAGACAGGCCACACACTGGTTGTTCTCTTCCAGGTTTGACACTAAGCACACAGAACACTCCCAAGCACCTTTCGGCTTTTTGAATTTGTCTCCAAATCCTAAAGTGTTTGTAACATTAGTAGAACTAGAAGAGGAAGACACTGTTGTGGTTGCATTGTCTGTGACAAAAGGCAACACCAGAGCTTGTTTTACTCCTGTTCCAGGTTTTGGTGTTTCACAGGCCACACATTTTGCAGTTTCTGATTTGTTCTGGACCAAACAGGTATCACAGTCCCAAGTTCCAACTCCTGCCTTAAACTTATATCCAAACCCCTGTGCTTCTGTTGAAGAAACTACTGATTTGATGGGGATGTTCTGAGTCGAAGTCTCAGTCTGTTTAGTACCACTAGATGTTGGCACTTTTGTAATTTGACAGGATGTACATTTGTTTTCTGCCAACTTGTTCTGTGTAAGACATGTGTCATGTGGCCAATGCGTTGGCATTTGCTTCATAGGATCTCCAAGTCCTGAAACAGCTCCAGAAAAATTACTTATTGCAGGCCTTGTGTAAACTACTGTGCTTGTTTCAACATATGGAGTGATTGATGATGAGGATGTTGATAGACTCCTTGGGGAAGCAAAATCTAATGGAACAAACAAACAAACCCAGAAAAGAACCTTAAGTTTCCAGAAAAAATTATTTTGAAACAAACTACTTTAAAACTACCAACATTTTAGTAACTATATGTACTTATTAAATTCCTTAAAATTTCCTTTGCTAACCACTGTCCTGAAAATAAATTTTTATTAAAATCATGTCCTTAAAAATATGCGGTATGAGCTTCTTTTAAAATACTTACTTGGTAAAAGAAACAAAACACATTTTAAATGAATAAACGTATAAAATATATCCTGTATTATATAGGATGTGCTTGATTTAATAATAACAATAGTAATAATAATAATAATATAATCAGTACACATTTACAGCTTCTTCATATATTAAATTCTTTTTTCTTAAGAATGCTTAGAAGAAGAAAAGTTATTACTTCCATATAATTAAAATCTCATCTATTGACTCACCAGGACTTTTTAAAATATCCAGAACACTCCCTTCTTTTAGGATTTTTGCAGGCTTAAAAGGACCATCATACTCATTTTCTTCCTTATTGCTTATGCTGTTGACAGCTGTTGATGGAAAAAGTTTGAACAGCATTTGCCTTGAGCAAATATTTATCAGACAATGGACTAATTATTGCAAGAGCTTTTGAAGAAGCTTTTATAATTAGCAGTTTCATACTGTCTTACAAGTTAAATATTTTTTCTTAAAAGATCATGAAAGCCTGGAATAAAGTTTTACCCAAACTGAATGTATGCTTAAGAAACAATTTAAAAGTGGAAGAGATGTTCACTTTTGAAAGAATAGTTAATAAACTTTAACCATTATTTTTCTCAATTTCTTTTGACCTAGCAATATTAGTACCTGATTTCCCAGTCAACAGAAAAATTCTATATTAAATGCATAAAATTACCTGAATTAATTTGGGGTGATAATGAAGTTTTCCTGGATTCTGAAAGATCAGATGATTTTGCAACAGGAGCACTAAATTTAAATCCACCAATCTGACAGAAATAAATATTAAATGTCAAAAAAGAAGTTGAATAGACCTATTCTATAAACAGGAATAGCAAGCAGACCTCTATTTCTGAACTTTAAACCATTTTTTTCTATTATTGCCATCTTCCCTTGCCATAAAATCACACATGCATTATTACTTACAGATACTGGAGGCAGCATTTCTGCTTCAGTAGATTTTACAATTGGAGATGAAAATTTGAATACAGGACTGCTAGCTGGCTGTACCTAATTTAAAAAAATCCAAATATTAAACAGCTACCCTAAAGCAGCGGTCCCCAACCTTTGTTGCTTGGTGGCCCGGGGGGGGGGGGAAGTGGAACTGGGCTGCACAAGCACGATTCAGCCCTTGCGAGAGTGGTGGGCCAGTGTGCATGCAATACAGCTCAACTTGTGTGAGTGGCGGGCTGGCGTGCATGCCCGATAGTGCTCACCAGCCTGCCACTTGTGCAAATTGAGCTGTGTGCACATGCGTGGACGCTCTAGCCAGCCACTCAAGTTGCCCAATTGCAAATAGGCCATGGCCTGGCAGTGGATCAAGGCCCAGGAGTTGGGGACCCCTGCTCTAAAGTATATAATTAGTCATTATTTGATTATATTAGAAATGAACACATACAAATGGGAGATTTTGCTGTAAAACAAATGATGCTCTGCATTCCCAAACAAAATTTATTCTTTTCTGGTCCATCAAAGGAGTTTCAAAAGTAGTATGCAATATGGAACAAACTATGTTTAATGTCAAATCCTTTTCAAAAACAGGTTGAAATTGTAGAAGTTACTATTTAAGAGAATGACAACAGGTAATGCTCCCAGCATCTATTCTATTTCTGTCTTACCTCCTAAGCTTTTGCAACTGTCAAACAAAACATAAACTGGCAGGTTTTATAATAAAAAAGAAATGTATCTATGAATTTTATCACCCTTTTATGCAATATAAACCTCATACAACAAATCCAGTTTTGTTAAATTTCACAGAAATCAGCATGAATCTTTCAGCCAAGCTTATAGAATGCAGCATAATCCCATACAAGATATCTATGTCCAGGTCAACAATGCAGGACTGCAATCTATATACATTCACACTAAGGTTTCATATCTTTCGAAAGAGGTTTGTATGAGGCACTTATTTTCAAATACTGTAGTTATAGCAGCCATGCTTTTTCAAGGCCAGCACCAGGATGTCAGCCAGGAGCAGCTTCTGAAGCAGCTATGTAAGTATGGAAAAGATGCAGCTGCTTTTAGCAATCTGAAGAGCAATTTTTTGTAGGTCCCCTTTCATAATTAAAGCAATTCTTTACACAGCCTTAATAGACACACAATGCTAAAAATATACAGGGTATCAGTTACATAGAATAACACATCTCCATGAAGAATACCTACCTCATATGTTATATAATATATACAGTCACTTTTGTTAAACTCCTTGAATTAAAGCTGAAAGTCCTCACTTCACTCATATCTTGAATGTTTCATTTCAAATTCAACGTGTTGATGTATAGAGGCCAAATGCCAACAAACTTATCATTGTGGCCAATATATACAAATATTAAGAAGTAATCTATTTTTAATTGAAATACTGACATGATAACTTTATTATTGTCATGAACTTAAAATCAAAATAGTCCTCAACTTATGACAATTGAGCCCAAAATTTATGTCGCTAAGTGAGAAATTTAAGTAAGCTTTGCCCCATTTTGAGATTTTTCTTGCCACATTTGTTAAGTGAATCACTGTAGTTGTTAAATTAGTAACAACGTTGTTAAGTGAATCTGATTTCCCCAGACTGCTTGTCGGGTCACATGACCCCAGGACATTGCAACCATCATAAATGTGAGTCAGTTGTCATGCATCTGAATGTAAATCACGTGACTATGGGGATGCTGCAACGGTCGCAAGTGTGAGAAATGGTCATAAATCCCTTTTTTCAGTAACATTGTAACTTTGAACTGTCACTAAGCGCACTGTTGTAAGTCGAGGACTATCTGTACATCACACACAAGTAGCCTATTTACTCTAAAACTAGGAAATATGCTAGTTCTCCAGCAACTAAGGCCAGAGTTCATAAATTATGGATTGCTGACATTTTTGTAGTGCACCAGTTTGCATTAGTCTATACTGTTTATTATGGACATATAAATCAGCTAGTCAAAGAAAATGTGAAATGACAAAACCCCAAAGCTTGATGAAGGTACAAATCAGATTAAGGTAGAAAGATTAGGCACAATTTACCTTGTTAGTCACTGGTTGGGCAACACTGGGAGTTAAGGATGAACCAGAAGAACTAGCCAGAGGGCCAAAGCTGAATTTTGGCAATGATGATGTACTAATGGGCAAAGAAATTTCTGGTAGTGCTGGTATCTCCATCTCCTGAAATTGAAAAGTCAAGTTGTTATTTTTCAAATTCCACATAAATCTATATTTTAAGTTCCGGTTTGCTTATCGCCAAAGAAAAATTAAAGCAATTTAGCCAAGAATTGGGAAAAAAGTTAATCTAAATGACGAAATAATTCAAATATTTAAAAAATATTTAAAAAGAATATACACATGACAGAAAATGTAAAAGTTGCAAGATGTGACATTTGTATACTTCAAATGTCTCTTTTATCCATCAAGCAATGCTTGCTACAATATCCCATATGATGTATCTGCCTCTGCAAACCCACTGAATAGGCTCATTCATAGCCATTTCAAAGATCTTTGCCCCATCCTACAGATCATCACTGCCTTGTGCAGATTCTTTCCCAGGTTCTAATTGCCTTTTGTGTTGCAGTACAGAGGAAATAAGAATCCAATTGTGCTAAAAAGGCAGCACATAGGCTTTGGTACTTAAGTGGTTTAAAACATACTAAATAGTTTTGTCTATTATGTTACTCAAACAAATTAAGAATAAAAGGTCTTACGTGGGCCCATAATCTATGGAAAGTTTAATATTTCACATAGCTTCTCCACTAATAAAGTATATTGCAAAATAATGTACATATTTACCTCATTTTCTGTGGATTTTGGTACATAGTGTATACCTCTTCCCTTTCTCATTTTGCCTCCACCACTTCCTATTGCAGGTGGTAGTCCATTGGCTGTAGAAGTCGTGAATGTAGGGCTTGTGACACTGTTGAGACAGAATCAATAAATGTTGCAATTTTTTTCACGCGCACTGCAACAGTTGGTATACCCGATAAATAACAAACATAACGGTTTCTATTCCAGTCAGAAGTTAATAAAAAGTGTAAAATCCTCATGGTTTTATTTTCCACTGCCATCTTTTTTCTCAAGGACTACCACCAAAAGACAGGTGCATCTTGCCTTCGATGGCAAACCTTACAGAACTTCTAATTTTTAGAAATTTTTAAAAAGTTATCTATAAAATTCCCTTTCATGTTTTTGACTACAGAGCACAAAACATTAGTTTCTTAACAGAAAACAAGCAAGCAGGCAATAAAGTGAGTCCTACATCCGTTTGAAACATACCACCTCACTATTTCCTCACTTCTACCTATAGATTCAGAGGACCTGTGAAGTAGATTGGAACATTTCCTTCCAGTTTCAAGATAGTTGTTACTTTCACCAGTGTTTTACAGGCATATCTTATGCATGTCCAATTCAGTGTCACGCGGAGCCATTTCTGAGGGCACGTGAGGCGCTGCCCTGTAAAAAAACGACCCAACGGGCAAACTGAAAGTGACTTCCAGTTTGCCCGTAGGGGTGTTTTTCGTCCTCCGGAGGCTTCAGGAGGCTCCCATGAAGCCCCCGGAGGGTTTAAAATGGCCCAGCAGGCAAACCGGAGTCACTTCTGGTTTGCGTGTTGGGTCGTTTTTTACCCTCC
>JANHFT010000587.1:387958-401664 GCA_032467955.1 Pseudoxenodon macrops | reverse complement strand
CATTTTTGGCACGCAAGGGGAAAAAGGTTCGCCATCACTGGTCTATAATTAATAACTCTTTTTCTTTAGCAACATCCAACAATGTGAGCAAAAATCAATTTCACGTAATCCATTTTCTCTTGCTCTTATCCATTTTCTTCTACACATCTTTGCCCAGAAAAATTCAATGAGGGACCCTCCTGAACATTACATCTGTTTCCTGTTGGTCAGTTGTGGCAGAGAAAATGAACTAAAACTAGAAACATTGTGACAGATTTAGTCCTTACTCTCACAATGTGTATTAGATGGAAAACCACTGGAGAGGTTTTTCAGAAGACACATGGGCCTGAAGGCGAGTAAGGAAACTAGCAATCAAGTTGGAACATTACTAAAGATAAATGGTGTTTTATAATTACAAATAGTCCTAATAACTGTAATTGAACCCAGAATTGTGATCTTAGCTTGTTCTGGTTGTTAAATGGGTCACACTGTGACTAAGCTGATTGCTGAGTGACAAAGTGTGATCATGTGACTGTGGTGATGTTCACTGAAACTTTGAATCTGGGTTGTAAGTAAACCTGGAGAGATCTGTTATAACTTTGAACAGTTGCTAAGAGACTGGTAATAGTTGAGGATTATCTTTATTACCTTTTAGATTGGTAATATATTCAATTTTTTTGCTTTGAAAAATGAAAAACATAAGGAAAGTCAAATATTATTCATAATAGGTCCTTCAGAACTACAGTGAGCTTTACATACCTTTTTGATTGTTCACTTCGCAATTCCATTGTGAGCCTTTTCTCCTGCCCTGCCTGTAAAGAAATATTATGTTTAAAATTTTAATCCATTTATTTTCTAATCTATTGTTTTATAAAAAATGAAAATTGCATTAATAAATGAAAAACACAAATTTTGTTTACTCAAGCATTTCTCAAACTCCCTTTTTTTGTTTATATGTGTTTCTTCAATAATACTTCCTTTCTGCCCCCTGCTGTCCAGAATAATTCAAATAATTCTCCTTTAGGCAGTAACAGTAATCCACTTCTAAAAACCCTTGCCAAGAAAAAAATACAACATTGACTTAAAGGCACCAAAACAAAAACACATCTCATAATTAATTCCATTAGTACACTAGCCAACATACTTTTCAACAAACAAAGTAGATTCCCACTATTTATATTAACAACAACAAAAATGTAATCCATTTTGGTCAAAAATCATATCTCAAAAGCAGACTTAAATAAGTAAGGTTGCAATTTCTATTTTGTCAGTCTCCAAAAGTTTTAATTATATGTGGCAAACTACTGGTAAAGCAATATTTTATAGACTTGTCCAAGAATGCTAATTCAAATTAAATCAGGACATAAACTATTGGAGAGGAATGGAGTGTGTATAACAGTTAAGTTTATGGTTAGATGCTTTGACATATACTTACTTTATGATTGATCTCTAGTCTCTGTCGTACCCTGCTTGATTCAGCAGCAGATACAAGAGAAGGTTTAAAAAACTGTGAATGAGTCATTGACCGTGAAACAGGCTTGGGTGTCACAAGCTTCTGAACTGGTGGATAATGAGTTTCAACCTTTAAAATAAGAAATATTCACTGCACAACAAGCAACCAGAAGAAAACTAATTCATCACTATACATGTGAAAGCTTTTGCTGCAGTTTGTATATATTTAAAATAATTTTGAAATACTTTAAAAAATCCTTGTCTATTATCAACCAGCTCGAGACTCAGAAATAAATATATAAAATAATAAAATATCTAGTTTTCAAAATCTAAAATTATATCTTTAATTCATTTGCATATTTATTTCAGACTTTAGAAATGTACAAGGAAATAGACTAGTGCACCAAACCTAAACATTTTAATACTTAGAAAACTCAATTAAACATAATAAGATTTACCCTAAAACAATATGTGCTAGATTAATATAAAAGATTAAATTTGAATATGAATATGATGCATACAGAGTTATTTAGCCATATGAGCTAGCCATTTCAGCCAATTTTATTAATAAATTATATAAATCTAGTTTTACACAAGAAATTATGGACAGTAGACAGCACATTTGCTTTGGCAACAAACTATTAACATACTGGTTCTGGCCAACAATTACTACTGCCAAAAATTTATTATACCATGAATAGACAATTCCTTCTTTTTTCCACTTAATGACAGGTGGCTGCATCTATCTGACATGTGCCAAAAGGAAAACAGAATCAGTTATCTATCTGACATCTCTTTCAGTTGTCAGTTAGCAAGGAATTAATGTTTCAACACAAAAGTCTACAACCCAGAACTGAAAATAAAATTGTATTTGTTTATACAAGGCCAATGAAGCAAACAAATTGGAAAATTACAAAGTAGAAGATGAAATTTACTATATCACATATGTTCATCTAAAAGCTAAATTTCTAACATGAACAGAAGGCATTCTAATGTTGTTTGAGGAATAGAGTATTTGTGGGAATGTTAGAGTTTTCTGAGGGGCTTTTTTCTCTCTGGACCATACTGATCTGTCTGTTCCAATTTTCCAGAACAGTCACTGATTCATGGTGTTGGAGTGTGGTCTGGTATCAAAAGAGTTTCATATTTTCAGAAAACTGCTCGAGCATTATTTGAACGGCTGGATCATTATAGTCCAAAGATACATATGGAAAACATTAGTGTTCCCTGGAGTTTCATGCCAAATCAGAACATTGTTTTCCTTCTTAATTTTTACTGGAGCCCTATAAATCTGTGTCAGATTCCACATAACAGTTCCACATCAAAGAATTAAATACATTTTGCACTGCTTAAAAATAATGGTAAGATTTTGTAAATTAACTCACTCTTTTCCTTGATGAATGGAAATTGGTAACATTCAGCATACTGTTTTCCAAAGGCTGAAACATAAAACACAAAAATTAAGTCTTGGGTTTTGAAACTAAGTTTGTCAGGAAATTTCAAAAGTTTGAAAATTAACTTACAGATGACAATGAAGTAGAAACTGAAGAGGGAATTCTTTTAGCATCCTGTTGAATAAGCATGACACTGTTAAATTACAGGTACAGACACATTTATCAAATGCAATGATAACACATAGATAATATTGTGTTAGGTATTGAAAATAACATTTAAAAGAGAGTAATTTACTGCTAATGGACTTGATAACTTCTCCAGAGACTGTAAGATGCGCCTTGCAGTGGAACTTGTCACTCCATAGGATTGTGCACTTCCTTGCTTGGCTTTCATTTGTCGTCTTATTGGTGTCTGAAAAATCAACACAATCAACATCTTAATCCTTATTTTTAAGTTTCCTATTATAGCAAACACAGTAATGGTCAGACAGTCTCCTGAATTTCTACAAGTTTGAGAAAAAGAATAATCATTATGAGTATGGTATAACATAAGGCAAGAGAAACTGCTGGCATCTTGGTATAGTGAAATAATATCAAGACCTATGGAGTGATGGAATGAGGGAAGGGGGGAGGAAGGAAGGATCTGGCACTGAAAAGAGAAGCATCAAAATAGGCAGTTACAATAGTAACCTTTTACTTCACACAATTCTTCCTCTGCCACCATGTGGTAACATGATATTTTAGGAAGAAAAAGGCAACAACCACTGTAGCTCTTTCCTTTTAGCAGACTCACTGAGGAGGGGAGGAGACATAGGATCATATTCCATAACCTCCTTGCGGATCCCAGAATAACACTTTCAGTAAGATTGTTGAGAAGTATACTAGAATAAGTATCACTATGAGATGTTATGTAACAAGCCACAATTTGTAGCTTTCACTTTTGTTTTTATTAGGTTTAAACTGAAACATGTTTAACATTGGTAGGAAATCAATTAAGTTGGAAAACTTTTACTGACATTAAAAAAAAAGGCTTTCCATCTTGCCCAGAAGAGAGGGAAATGATGGGAATACATGAGCCTGAAGTTTATGCAATTAATACCAAATCATGACCAAAACAATCAAAAACTAATATATCTCATGCGCTGAATGATGAACTGTCATCAAATTACATTCCTTAAATACATGTTAAGATAAAAATATGCATAATTGGTACATAAAACATAGAAATTATTTCCTAACCCTTATGACTTTCTGAAATCACCAGCATTTATTTACCTGATATGGAGTAATTCGTAATTTAGACTGCCTTGTTGTTGCAGCTGCACCACCATATGTAGTTTTGCCAGGATAAAATGGAGAATTTCCTAGCTGACTTGCCTTAAGAAATGATGCATTACCAAGTGACTGGAAATACAGAAAGATATTTAATTAGGAAGCTGGAAACACAAGTAATAGGGCTAAAGCAGCTATTATGCAGTACTTACAGGAGAAAGTGCTCCAAAGGCAGACAGATTAAATCCAGGTTTTTTAGAACTATTTGCTGAATGTTGAGGAAGGGAAACAGGTCTTTCACTCTCTGGAGACCACAAAGGTGGCACTGAAGCATTTTTTGAAACGGTTATGTCTAAAAGTATACATATAACTGCATCAATATCTTATTATAAAATGCATTTTTAAACAAATATAGTATAGAGAAAACTTTAACCTTGCCCTGTTGATTAATTTTTTTTATTTTAGATTATAATTATTACATTAAAAAAACATGAGGGTGTTGCACATTGTAAAAATAAAGCCTCTAGCACTATTTTCATTTTCAAAAATGCTTCTGGAACCAGAGATATTATTAAAAAATAAAAACAGTGCTTGACTGAATCCCAGCACTTTATTTTGAAGGTAGAAAAAGGTAAGCTAGGATCATTGCTAGACGAGTAAAAAGGGTTTTCCTGAGGTGCATATGCTGCTTCCCCATTTTTAATTTAGTGAAACAAAGAGAAAAAGAAAAAACACACATTTTATACATACACACACACACAAAACACTATAGGTCCTAGATAATTTTTCAGTGTTAGTTTAAAAATTACGGTCAAATTAGTTACCTTTATCAGATGCCCTTGAAGAGAAGCCACTTGTAGTCGAGATGTTATCGTCTTCATGCTGCGAGGTAGAATCTTTCATTTCTTTTCCAAGTGAAAGTCGAGAATTATTAACTGGAAATGCAGTTGATGTGGATGGTTGAGAGAATGGTGACGGGGAATCCAAAATGTTGCAGTTAACATGACTCCGATGAAGAGAGGGACGTGTTAAAATATCTGTGAAATTTAAACTAGATCTACTTGTTGATGGCTCTAAAGAGAAAGAAAGAAAATCACACAACTATCTGAAGTAGCAAGTATGTGTAGAAAAAGATTAAGGACAATTTCGTATCAGTAGCCAATATTCCGTAAAGGCAATGTAGAGGTAAAAAAGGAAAACCCAAGAAAATTTTAAATTATTTATAAAGGATAATAAATAATAAACATTGCCTACTTCATACAACGCTTCAATTTTTCCATTCCTCTCTGGCTCAAAAAATTGAGGAAAGGAAATTTTATGAGAATAGCTATTATAATTGTGCCAAGAACTATACTATTTTAAGAAAACTATTGTTGTATATAAAGAAAGAATAAAAAGATTCTTTTTCAATACTACCTTGCAGCATAGAATTTAAATAATTTTAAAAGACTAATATACAATATAAGCTATTCTAAATGCCCAGTAGGTTGTACATTCAATTACATTATTGAGTGATTAGATTTATTTTATATTATTTATGAGTAATTCTATACCTGCCTTTTCTCTTATGTAAGTATTTAAGGCAGCTTACAAGCATTGCAATACAAATTATATAACATTTAAAAAATTTTTTTATCATATTTATATAGCCGTCCAGCTCACATGAAAGTAAGTGACTCAGGGTATCCTACAGCATATCATTATAATAAACACACAGACAAGACAAACACATACAATCAGTCATAATTAAAAAATAACTATAAAAAAGGCACACAAAACAGGAAGGGATATTAACCACAGAAAAATCTTCCAGGTTCCCCAAGATCAGATAATATCTAGGTCTTGTGGGACTTGCAGAATGCTAAGAGGAATGGAGCTAACCTCATTTTGGCTGTGGGAAACTGGACTAAAGCTGCCTTGTCTAATGACCGTGGGATTCTGTTAGCAATGACATTCAGTACTGCAGGGATTGCCATTGCTAACTGGCGTGGTTACGTTTTATGAACCTATCATTTAACAACAAAAATTCTAGTTCTAGTTGCGGTTGTTGAGGACTCCTTGAACTATTTTCTTTCCAGTAATCCTTTAGGTATATTAAAACATCTAAAGATATAGTGGAAATAGAAAGATCCATTATGCTTCATGGTGAAGCAAAGAATTACCAGTTCTGACAACTGATTAAGTGAAAAATAGTGGAAATAGGCAATGATAAACTCAACAATTGTTGTTGCTTTTAAATTTTACATTCAAAACCACTTATTTAACTGGAAGAGTAAAATAACGATAAATAAATTTTCCAATTCAGTTTGGAATACAGATATCTTTTTGTGTAAAAGGAGGATGAGCAAATTTCTTCTGTCACCTATCAACTTCAATTTTCCAGTAAGCTATTTTTTAAGATGAGAGGACATTGTGTGTACAGGCTTCTGATAATGGCAATTAATAATATTATTGGCAAGTATTGATATGGGACAGGGGTGGGTTCTGGATATTTTTGCTGCCGGTTTGCTCAGGGTTGTGCTACATGTGCGTGCGCAAAGCACGCACACAGCAATTAAAAAATAGCTTCTGCGCATGCGCAAAATCCAAGATGGCAGCGCCCATGGAGACACCGACAGAACTGTCTCCGTGAGGTCATCGCCGAGCTACTAACAGTTCTAAAGAACCGGTTAAAACCAGTAGGAACCCACCGCTGATATAGGAGTACATTTCTATTTAAAACTCAAGTCAACTGACATATAGGCCAAATTTCTTTGTTCACTTCTTGACATACAATGGACACTTAAAATCTACCAAATAATTATTCTGATTAAATAATGAATACAAAAATGTATGTAGAAAGGACCTAAGCGGTCTTATTATCTTCTTCTGTTGCTTAATAAAATGCTGGCCATAAAAAGTAGTTTATGGCAATGATTATTAAATTAAATTAGATCTGCCATTAATTTAATCTGATTATCTTGGAAGGCATTTGTTAAGAGTATAAAGATGCTAGCAGTTATATAAAAAAGCATTCCATAATATGAGTCTGAAAAGTTAGCAAAATCTTTATCACAACGTTCGGAGAAAATTTGCGATGTTATTATTGATTAAGCTTACTAATTGATTAATAAAATAAACAAACCCACCTCCTAAAGTAATTCTGGTTGGCTCAGGAGTGATTCGACCATCTATCTCAAGAGCATTGTCAGTGATATCATCTGCAAAGGCAGGATGGTAGTTTATATCCCCCTCCAGATTTCTTTGCTCATTTGGAGATGTCTCTTCATTTTGTGTAAAATATCTTTGAAGCCAAGTTGGAACAATGTTTTTTATAGATTCCTTCACAATATTCACAATTCCCTATTGAAAATAAAGAAAACATAGTTATAAATTGGAAGCCTTATTTACATAGTTCAGACGACTAAACTACAAAAGTTCCTTTAAAAAAGATAAAGGTTCCCCTCGCACATATGTGCTAGTCATTCCCAACTCTAAGGGGTGGTGCTCATCTCCGTTTCAAAGCTGAAGATCCAGCACTGTCTGAAGACGTCTCCGGGTCATGTGGTCGGCATGACTAAACGCCGAAGGCACAAGGAACGCTGTTACCTTCCAACCAAAGGTGGTTACTATTTTTTCTACTTGTATTTTTACATGCTTTCGAACTGCCAGGTTGACAGAAGTTAGGACAAGTAACGGGAGCTCACTGTTATGCTAGGGATTCGAACCACCAAACTGCCGACCTTTCTGATCGACAAGCTCAGTGCCTTAGGCCACTGAACCACTGTGTCCCTAAGTAACTAAGTTAACAGTTATTTCTAATAGTGCCAAGAAATCTGAGGCAGCAAACCCAAAATTATTTCCAAACATCTTTAGAAGTCTTACATTTTTTAATCCAAATGTTTCAATTTCTGCCATACTTATAAAGATTTTTCAACAGCGAACACAGAAATACTTTTATTATACAGAACAATTCATCATAATTATTATTATATTTATATTTGACCCTTCTTTTGGGAGCTTAAGTTACCAAATATAGTATTCCTTTTTCTTACTTTACCTCCCAACTCTATGAGGTAGCATGACTGGTATAAATGCACCAGGTAACTTCCATGGTTCACTAAATGTAAGTCTCCCTATTCCTAGTCCAATGTCTAATCCACTACACTGTTAGATACATATTGTTATATCTTCCTACTCTTTAACAATGGTAAAAAGCTATCTGTTTCCCCTCATTCTTAAGAATTGGAAAGAATAATGGTATTTCCCATAGCAGGGTAACTTCAAATTCAGTGATATTTTTATGGATTGTTTTTCTTCCTCTCTGTAATAGTATGGGGTGGGTGGATTTTTGCTTCTGATAGGATGGATTTTTGCTTCTGCTTTTAATATGCTAAACAAAAAACCCTTGAAACTCTTTTGGGTTCAAATTTGTGATAAGAGTTGAGATTCCTTTCAGGGTTTCCATTTAGTCAACAGAATTTCAAAACTTATTTCCCACAACCCTCAATATCTTGGAACCATGGCAATCTGCCTATATTTGAAAAAGGCACAACTCATGATCAAGAATATGTCTGTGATTTAGAACAGAAACATGTTGAAATACTTTGCTGGCCATTATAGTCAGATTGTGAAAAATGAATGCTGCATTTCTTAGTAAAGACTACTGAATTTATGAATTTGTTTAGTTCATCCAACCATATTTCCCACGTTTATTTATTAATTCTATTATGGGCTATTAATACTGAGGAATGTTATATGCTGTAGGTTTTAAACAATATTGCCCGCCACATAAAACTGTTTTATGGCACAAAGCCATTTTTGTTCACTGAAAAAAGAAAACACACTTCATCATTTAAGTAACCCCTGCTCTAAACAAAACTTTTAAAAACATCAGAATATTTCTATATTTCTTTCCCTGACTTCATATGGGTGGGATACTTGTTTACCTGGCTTTGACTTATCTCTCAAGGGAAGCCTACTTGATATCCCAGCTAATATCTCTTTTAGTAGCAAATGAAAATGTTTTTGTTTAAACAGTACATTTTGTTAATTAAAATTGTATCTAAGGTAACAGTTAATGTATATTTAGCAGGAAATAAAAATTGAAACCAAAGTGACCTTTGCAAGATATTAAATATTAAAAGAGAAAGTGGGCCTCTATAGGCAGGGAGTTACAGGTTCTGGTCTGTGTCCCCATTAATGGCATCTCAGATATTGACAGAATGAAATGGAGAGCATTTCAATTTAAGCATATTCAGAAGATGGTCAAGATATTTTATTCCTGTTAATGGCTTTAGATGCATTAATTTTAGGAACTAAGCAATCACATGCATATGCTGCCCTAAACCATCTCTAATAAAAATATTAAATTGAAAATCCTTTTGAAAGAAGTATTTTACTGATCAATACAAATATAGCCTAAATAAGGCTATGGGAAAGAGACAATGGTCAACCCACTTCTAAGAAATACACCCTTAACCCAGATGATTATATCAATTGCTGCCCAGAAACAAATTACCACTTTTGGGTTAAGATGCTTGAGATGATACTGTTTGCACAGTTGTAGATTTTTTTTAAATATCCACTATCTCAATCTTTTATAGTCTGGATTTAGACTTGGTTGATGGCCAGAATCTGCCATGGAACTTTCACAAATGATCTTTTGTGGGAGAGAGACAGAATGAATATGGCCCTATTGATTAATGAGGTACATCTGATACCATCATTTTTTGCAGATTATCTGGAGGAAATCAGTTTATCTTCTAGGGCAGGATTTAGAACAGATGATTTTGGTTGTACTTGTAGATGAATTGTGACAGAGCTAGGTTACAAATGGAGATCACATGACCTTAGGAAGGGCAACTGTCAGGAATACATGCCAGCTGCTAAGCACCCAAATTTTGATCATATGACTATGGGGATGCTGCAATGGTTGCAAGTGTGAAAACTAGTCGTAAGTCTTTTTTCAGTGCTCTTGTAACTTTGAACAGTTACTAAACAAATGGTTGTAAGTCAAGGATTACCTGTATTGCAGCATGCTTTACGTAGGAGAGCCCTTGAAAAAAACCCAGAATGCAGCAATGCAAGCAGTGATGGGCATGCCTTGGAATGCCTGTGTAACACTCCTATTTCTTAAGCTGCAAGCTTGCTTCCAAGTTATTTTCTATAAGAGTTTATGTGACATAGAGCCTGATAACTTGAGGAACCACCTATCTCCATAATATCCATCCGGCCATTTGATATAGCAAAGTTGATGTGCTGTGTTCCTCTCTAAACAATGCCATCTATCAGTACACCTTCTCTGTCACTGCACTTTTCTTCTGGAATGAGGTTTCCTCTGATATTTGAATTTTGAGTAGGCCTCCATCCTGCTGGTGTTACAGAAGGTCTTAAGGATCTACCTGTTTGCCCAGCTTTTTGGCTAATGTGATTAAAATCCTTCCAAGTAGCATATGAGTTTTTAAAATATTATTGCCTAGTTCTGTTACCTTTATGCTGCTTTGCCTTTATTAATATAATTGGGGTTTTTACTCTGTACAAATTTTAATAACATCCTGGATAATCTGTTAGTTGGTGGCACCCTACTATAATATACTTGACTTCTACTTCCAAGAAAGGTCTCTCAATGGTGTCTAAGCCTTTGCACCATAGAGGCTTACTGGGCCTACCACAGGGCACTGTTTTATATCCAATGCTATCTAACATTTATAAAAATTAACTGGAGGGAATTATCAAGAATTTTAGGACTAGGTGAAATGAATATATTGATGACACTCAGCTATCCTTCTCCAAACTAATAGCAAAAGTGATGTACCTCCTGAACTAAGTCTCTGGATAAATAATGAACTGGACACACAATAAACTGAGATTGAATCTGAGAATGACCATTTTCATTATATTTTTAGTAAATATGTTACATATACTTATAGGGAATGTTACATATAAATGTAGGTAATAAATACCTCTCAGTAAGTTAAAACCAACTGGCTTTAAAGAAATACATTGGATCTATATCAAAGGCAATCTAAACTTCCCATGAAGTAGATGCAAATCCATCAAACGCTATAAAATTGTATGTGCATATTTGACTTTGGGTCCATTGGAAGTGACTAATGTCCTACTATTTTCAAGAGACCTAAATTAAACCTCATAGAAGGAAGCTCAGTATTTGTAACCTTTGTGGCAGACTCTACATGGCAATTTTTTTCTGCTATCTATATTTAATAATTAATATGTAAGAAATATTTCTTACATGATCATTACCTATGTATTTCAAAAATATGATATTCATTTCAATATGATTTATTTTGAAAATCAGGTTATAGTTCTATGAAATAAAGATGCAAAAATGCACAGGTAATCCTCAACTTATGACAATTCAACCCAAATTTTCTGTTGCTAAGTGAGACATTTGCAAAATGAGTTTTGTCCCATTTTACAACCTTTCTTGTCGCAGTTAAGTGAATCACTGCAGTTGATAAATTAGTAACAAGGTGTTAAGTGAATATGGCTTCCATTTATTCTGACTGTCAGAAGGTCGTAAAAGGTGATTACATGACCCCAGGACACTACAACCCTCAGAAATATGAGTCAGTTGACAAGTATTTGAATTGATCATGAGGGATGCGCAATGGTTGTGTGAAAAACTGTCATAAGTCACTTTATTTCAGTGTCACTGTAACTTTGAACAGTCACTAAATTGAACTGTTGTAAGTTGAGGACTACATGTATTCATGAATTTGTTTTCTTCCCAATAAAGGTAACATTTAAATAATACTAAAAGGTAACATTTGAAATTACAGTTCAAAGTTAAAATTCATAGGAAAAAAATCCTACAGACTTCAAACCAAATATTAGTCTAAAACAGATCAATTTTAAAAATTGAATAATAATGAAACAGGCACACAGTTAATCGTTGTATGCAGAATAAAGATTTCAGGGATTGTAATGATGACAGGAACACAGAAAGCTGTCTCATATCAAATCAAGCCAACAACTGGTCAATCTAGTCCAGTACTTCTGCCAGGTTCCTATTAGCGCTCCAAGGCTTTAGGTCAGATATTTTTCCAGGCCTACTTAGAAACATCAGAAAACTGAATTTAGGGCTTTGTATGCAAGCATGAGTCGTACTGTTGAGCTCTGGTACTCCCAATACACTAATATACTGTTCATTAAATTATCTACATAATTATAATAAACAGCACGTGTGCATTGATAAAATATATAATAAAAAGTAACAGAGTAGTCAGATCCTGATGATTAAATACATTAAATAATGGTAATAAAGCAAATAATTGTAATGGAAGAGATTATGTTCCTCCTAGTAATTATGTAATTGGGATCCTGGAAAAAAGACTCTCTTAGCAAATTATTCATAGTATATAGTTTTTAATATTTTATATAATTATTTAATTTACTCATAACTTGTGTCACTGTCACATTTAAAACAAAAACCAAAGTATAAATCGGATAGCCCAGGCCTGCCAAGTAAATTCAAATGGACAAACTAAATTATTTTTGTTAAATCAGGTTAAATGTTTCAATTAGGCCACCACCACCCCCACAATAAATAGTTCTAGTTTACAAATCAGCATTATTCACTTATCAAGACAGTGAGCAAAAAAATGTCATGTTGTTGTCTATATATTTTAAACACAAGAAATATAACTCAGAATTCTATAAACTTTACAAGATATTTATTTGAGTTTAATTTGCTTTTGTTTTTTTTGCATAGGCCAAGCCAATTTAGTGGGTTCCAATCTTTTAAAAATGACATAAAATCGGCTTGCTTTCATTAATTAATAATTAATTAATCTTTGTTTTAATCAAAACCTACATCGCAGATTACAATTGCTAGGCTGCAGTCTTCCTTTGATACAACTACCTTAATCGGATTTTTAAAATTTATTTTAAAAAAAAAAAACCACCCCACCTACCAATGAAATCAAACCAATTCCGGCACACGTTTTTTTTTTTTTTTTTGCCCTACACCACGTGCAGGAAAGGCTTTTGCACAAACAAAAAGAAAGAAAGAAAGGGGGGAAAAAGTGCCAAGGTGAAAAATGATGCCAGTCTCGACCGCCTTCTAGAAGCGAATCAAATACGCAGAAAAGCGGGAAAAAGTGATCGCGAGGAGGAGGCCTGTTCTCCCTCTCTCTCTCTCTCTCTCTCTCTTCCTTCGTGCTATCCCATCACCCCTGAGGGGAATCCCTCTTCCCGCAGGCTTGCTTCTCCATTGCCCGGCTTCTCACGTTCCACAGCAGTATACGTGGAATTATTAAACCATTCTAATTGCTTCCTTCACGATCGATCTCTCTCTCTCTCTTTCTCTCTCACACATACACAAACACGCTCGTTCTCTCGCTCGCTCCGGGGCTTTTTCTCCCCGTCCTCTCACTGAGGGAAGGGGGGGGAAAGGGGGGGGCGTCTCATTCGACTCCCGGCGCTCCTAGCCCGTCCAACCAGAACGTGGCCTGGCTCCCTCTCAGGCCGACTTCCACCACCACTACCCTCCCCCGGGCGGGGGAAAAAACGCGTGAGTGAGCGTCCCCGGCAGTTCCGGGGGGCCCCGATGGTGGCTTCCTCTTCCCTTCCTTCCTTCCCCGCCGTCCCCACGGGTTCCGTTCT
>JANHFT010000587.1:373680-387858 GCA_032467955.1 Pseudoxenodon macrops | reverse complement strand
GGGGGGGCGTGGCCTAGTCAGCCTCCTCAGGGGGGGGGATTTTTGCTCCAGAGGCTTTCCTCAAGCCTCCGGGAGAAAACGGCCACCCCAGGCTTATTTTTCATCCTCCTGAGCCTCCACACACACCCTGCACTTATCTGCATTCAAAATGGGACATGTAGGGACTCCTGGGAGGGGCAGGGTGGGGCCAGCCAGGAGTGGGATTTGGGGGTTCTCTGAATTGCACATAATGAACCCCCAGCAGCCCACCCCTGGTTAAAATCAGGACTTTAGCACAGCCATTTGCAGCATGCAACATTTCTTCTGCTTCACATTTTCTATACTTGTATATATAGAATCATGGTTTGTGCTTCATGACCTACCATACCTTTACTTTATAAATTTTTAAACTTAAAAAGCTTTTAAACTTCTGTAAATGGATGGATTACACTTTCCTGTAAATTTGTCATTTGTACATTCCAACATTCCTTGTACTTTTCATTTTCTCATTAAAACCCAGAAGTTTCATTTTTGCCCCATTCATTCTATACTAATTCAGTGTTGTTGTTTTACAATTTGTAACTTCCAGCTTTGTAGACTTCATCAGCATCAGAGAATCTTTTTCTGAAGTCAGTAGACTTTGGTTTTGATAATGGCATAATTTAGTTTTACAAATCTGTGTTGCAAAGAGCAGATAACTAGCATTGTCACAGAAAGGGCATGATTTCTAAGTCACATAAGGAATCATTTAAGGGTAACAGGATAATAATCCTATTTATTTCACAACTCTTCTAAGGCCCCAAACTTAGTCTCTTAGCTACACAATTACATTCACAGAATCAGGTTGCACTTTGCATTATTGATAAATTAAAAATGGGTTTTAAGGAGATGCAGGTAAAATAGCTATCTTGTACTTGATGTTATCTACAGTACAATTGATTTCTGGGTAAAACATAGTTAAATCACTAGAAAAAAATAGGAAGTTTAGTTTCAAGGATTACGGTACTCACTGTTACAATTTGTAATATTGCATGCTGAAGCTGTTTATACCACCATTGCCATTTCTGCAACATGTGAAAGTATAATCCAATAAAAATGCATTTCCAGACACTGAAGTTACCTCTTGAAATGAATTTTTTTTTAAAATACCATAAGACATCAGCTACCAATAAATACATGAACTTTTTGTTCTGTATATTGACTTGCATGTCAACTTGCCAGATGAATAAATGTAATCATCTAATTTAACCCCAACTCCACCAGAAATCAACTAGGTTAATGTACCAATGAGGATCTAAATACCAAGTAGGCATATCTTTTATGATAAAAGAATAAGTTTTTACAAGTGTGTTTGCAGAAACAAAGTTTTATTATTTACATAAGCAAGTCCATATTTAACTCTTTACATTTCCAGAATATTTACATGATTTCAAGATACTGATGAACAAAATTACAAAGGCCATCAAAGCATTGCAAAAAAATAATAATCCAACACTGTGCTTTAAAATTTAGGATCTAAAGTAATGTAGAAGAAATGTCAATTTAGCACCTTGGTCAAAATAGTCATGCTATGGTGTTAACATAAGACACTTTTAGTAAGCAGTAGGGATCTCGGAAGTGACTGTGTCCAGAGGTTGCCAATGACAGCTCATAAGTGTGTCAAAAAGTTCTTCACTTCTCACCATAAATTCTCTGTTCATTCTATGAACATCTATGTTGAGTTGTGGATCTGTTCAAATAAACAAAAGTCAATAAGCAAATCACTGGCAGAACTGCTGCATTAAAAAAAACACTTTTAAATATAATATAAACATTCTGATGCCCTTAGGATGTTATAAGCAATGGACTATCTAGTGAACATGCTATGAGAATTGTAGTCCAAAGCAATTGAAGATTACCAAATACCTTTTGTTCCATTTTAAGTATCAAAAATATTGAATATATTCAACAAAGAAATTTGGCACCTGAAACACAAATTTATTATCACTTAACAAATACCTTATTCACTTTTAAAGGCATTGTTAGATGTTGTTTTTGTTGCTAAAGACTCTTATCTGGCTTCCTCTTCTGAAAACAATATATTTAGAAACATTTTTGACTTTGAGTTCATGAAGAATGAGAAATCTTTAAAAAGTTCTTATGCCCTGAAAACATTCTGATCTAAAGTGATTTATAACTACAGTAGTTTGAGATTCAACAGATTCTTATCCTATTTATCATGTTAACAATGTGTAAAACATTTTGATCCAAGAACCAAATTTTCTTCTAAATCTTGTACTTCCAGAGGGTATTTCAGTAATTCTCAGAAACAAATCTTCAAACATGAAGTAGTTTAAGGTTCTTCCAAGCTGTTTCAGCTTCCAAGATAGTATGTGTAGAACCTCTTAAAAAGTGCTTCCCATTCAGAAGACTTATTTCCAGAAATCCAAAATTGCCTGTCTGTCCCCCATGATTTGGAGGAGATTCAGCATGCACATATTTGACAGAAAATGAAAAGGCGGATTTTAGCCAATAGAGTACAATAACCGTCTCTCCTGCTGCAGTACAAATTTGAAAAATGTATTGGTTTTGATTATACTGTTACTTTTTTTCCCACAAGGCCCTTAATGGGCTCAATGCAACGTTACTTGGACCACTGTCATTCTGTAAAGGATAATGAATCTTATTCTTGGAAACTTGAATTGTAAAACAAATTATGTAGCTAATGGAAAATGAAATGTTTCTGAAGTATTTTTTTAATGTGCAAAATGAAATAGTTCCTCTAGAACGGTACATTTTTTCTCAATAATGTGCTAATTTATGCAACTGAGGATGTTTTATGACCTGTTGAAAATATACTGCCTGGAGCAAAGTACCCAGAACATTACTTGTTCCAGAAACAAATGAACCAATAAAGAACGCAGAGATTTGGCCCATCCTGAGACAAGCCAAGAACACTCGAGAAAGCAAGGCACACTGTTTATATAGTCTTAGTTGTTAATGCACTTTATATATTCTTTAATTGTTAATAGTTTATTAAGTAAAGAAAGTCTTGTAATACAAGTAGTCTTTGCTTATGGATGGCAACTGGGATCAAGAAATCCATTACAAAGTGATATGGTTATAAGGTATGTCATGTGATTGTGCCAACATACGACAGTTCTAGCAGCCCCAGTTGTCATCATAGTGAATCCAACACGGTTGCAGCATTCCATGGCCACATGATCACCATTTGTGACTTTCTGCTGTTCTTCCCACTTTGCTTGTTGGAAGATGACAGTGAAGATCAAAAATGGCAATTCCAGGATCATGAGATATTGCAACATTGTAATTGCGAGCTAATTGCCAAGCATCTGAACTATGATCACGTGACAGCATGGACACTATGATGGTTGTAACTACAAGGACCTAAATCCCCGTCGTTCAGCGCCATTGTAACTTTAAATGGTGGCTGCATAAGAAGACATTATTAAGTAAAACCTACCTGTAAGCACAAATTACCCAGAAAAATTAAGGTAAGCTCATTTCAGGAGAAAATTGTTTTTATATTGCATTAAGCATAGTTCAACTATCCATAATTTACTGAAATAAGTAGGTTTATACAAGATAAACCTCGTATAGTCTTTGGCTTATGCTAAAATAGCTGAATCCACATACAACAGTGAAGTGAAATCAAATAACTTTGTTAGTATGCCATGTAAACTCAGGCATCACGTGACAACCTTCAACCTCTGCTCAACCCTCATGCTCATTTTTATGTTATCAAATACATAAGGCTGCAGTCAGGTAGATTATAATGCAGTTAATTTTAAACACAGCAGACAGCTACCATATCAATATTTGAAAGATATTCTTCCAGATTACTACATTTTCAAAGATTTTATCAGAGAAACTATTTGATGATTCTATATGAAAATACTAATATAAACATTACCTTCTGTTACTAGATCATCATTTAAAATCATACCACAGGAATCCTGGGGAAAAAAGAATTTATCATTTATTTTACTTTTTGTAGTGAAGAAAAAAACATATCCCATACATATTCACTTACACTCTTTCAATGAAGAGGGGACAAATATACACATATATGCGCGTCTCTTGACTTTTATGCTCTTCTTGCCTCCTACATATTTAGAGGCATTTTACTTTTCAGTTTTATTTTCCACTAATCCTGGCTTGTATAGAACCAGGGTGTAGACAAAAAGAGTTCTTATTTACTTCTTTAAAAACTTTTGAGATAAAGATTATGGATCTAATTTACTTTGAAAACCAACTCCAAATTATGCTTAGTAAACATAACAAAACATTAAGGTAACAATCAATAAATATATTTGGAAGGGGGGAAAATATTCAAGAGACAATTTAGATTTGTAAAAATATGTTATGGATTTAAGTTCCATTGTAGATTCTATCACATGAGAAAGTACTTCAGGTATCTTTGAAGCAGTCAAGGCATTTGGCCCATATTGGGACCATCAAAAAAGTTGAAAATACTACAATGGTAAACCAGTCCAAAAGTTAACATTTTTAAAGTGGATACTAATGAACTTTATTAATCATGGACTAAAGCTCCAATAATGCCACATTAAAATGGTTAAAAATGTTAAAGTGATGTTGACAGTTTGGAAACTAAAAATTGGTTCATCAAAAAATTAGAAAACCGCTAGCAAGAGAAATGTGTAATTTACACTCTTTGGAAAGGCAACATTTCCACACTAACGAGAATGAATGAATATGTTCCTTTTTGATAAGAGATGCTATATTTTACAAGATACTAGCTTTCTTAGGTAATCTTTGTAGTCTATTGATAATATATACAATGGGATTTTTTTGTAAACCATCTGTTTTATACATGCTTAGAAGTTTCTGAGGGTTTTCTTATTTCTATTAGTTATTGTTTGTCTTTAGTGTTTGATATTTGCTTATTTTTGTATGGTTTATTTTTTGTAATCTTAATATAAAACAGTGATTCTGGAAGATAATTTTCACAAATGTAGTACTAAATCTAGCATTTTACAGAGTACTCGCAGAAACTCCCCTTGATTTTTTCCAAGTTTCCTTATCTTAATCTCTCCTGATTTTTTAAACAATTTTTAATTGTTAAAAAGGGGAGGGTGTGAGGGAAGTTGACATGTTCCAAAAGCACCACTTTTGAGGGGATTAGAGGATTAGAAAAAGTTTCAATTAATGAAGAAGCAATAGTGTGTGTGTTCTTTTTGTAGAAGATTCAACACCTTTTAGAAAGGCTTGTGTACTGGGTGGGCTGAGAATGTGGTATAGGAAGTATTTTGCCTTGATGAGGGAAAATGTTGAGCAGTGTTTATTTATGAAGAACGTATCTTTGACTTTCGCCAATTTATCTTCAATTTTTTGTAGCTGTTTCATACTCACTGTAACAGCTACACAAATGAGCAAAATACCCCTTTTTAAGAAGAAATGGACACCACTATCTTAAATTCAAACATCTTACAGAAATATAGGCCTAAGAACCATTGATCCAGAACCTTTTCAATGTCTCCATTTTAAATTATTGCAGTTGAAGACACTGAAAAGCAACCAACACATTTAAAACATTAAAAAATACTTATGAACCCTGGCGTTTCCAGAAATATTGAACATTAGAACTTGTAATTTTCAACTAGTAAACTAGAAATCATGAAAGTTAAACTCCAACAGCTCTGAAAGGCAAAGAGTCATGAAGGCACTTGACTTTGATTTATGTGAATACCTGAAATAAAGCTGGATTCATTGCTTGTTGTCCCATATTTCCAGAAGGCTGCATCCTTTCATAAGATGCGTAACTATAATCACTATAGTCAGCATTATAATCTCCATATTCAGGATAATCTCCATACTCAGGATATTCATAGCGTTCACCAAAACGAGAACCAAATCGCTCAGCATAACGTTCAGAAAAACGATCACCAAAATGCTCAGGGTAACGTTCAGAAAAACGATCACCAAAACGGCTACCTCGATCAAAACGGTCAAAACGATCATAGCGATCAAATCGGTCATAGCGTTCATTTCTATCATAATTGTACTGGCGGTAATAGTTTTGATAGTCTTGGTAATAGTCATTATAACTATAGGGCTGGTACCTTTGAAATTCTGCTTTCAGTCTAAAAGGGAAAGGAAAAGATTAAGTTAGAATTTCTTAAGAGCACCATTTACAAATGATGAAAATCCTATTTTAAAAAACTGCCACAGATAACACTACTGTTATTTCAAATAGCAAAAATCCTACTTTCTCCTAAGCATTTCTTCTGTTTCCTTTTACTTTCATCCAAGTTAATTTTGCTTGGCACACATACAAGCAAAACTATTTATTCAAAAAAATTACATATTTAAGAGAATACATTGTAAAAAAAAATTATACAAGAGGGTCCCAAACTTTCTTGATCCACAGTACCTCTAAAGGTTTCCAAATTGTGCATTGCAGCATCACAGCAAACTAACAATTCTGTTTATTAAGCACTGAATTAAAATATCCTGCTCTACCCTTGGAATTTGCTGTGGTGTCCTGGAGTGCAGCAGCAGCAGAGAGCATTACAACTATAGTTATATGCTGTATTTTCTTAAATGAAAAGTATTCATTGAATTTAAAAGGGCTTTATGATTTGTTTATGTATACATTGTTTCCTTAATGTAAAAGGTAATCATAGAATTCCAAAATTATTGTGAATCTTAAAAGGAAATAACAATGTTTGAAAATTCATATGTATAATATATAGATAAAAATATGACATTACAATTTTATTTTTATCCAATCAGAATAAAAATAAGCAAAGAAATTCAAATATCATTAAGGAAAAGGAGAAGGGGATCCAAGTGGCAGTAGAACAACTTAAAACATCCAAATCCCTAGTGGAACAAGTTATGGACCCTGGTTACTTATATGCATGCTTTGACACTATGTAATTTTGCAAAGAATTAAAGTGTATTAATTCAGTACTTTTAAAAGAAAATCAGAAACTGACCTGCTTATATATTGATTGTTTCATAACAATTGTATTATTAGAAAAGGAAAGCAAAACATTTTGAGAAACATTGTTTTTAAGAAATTAAAAACCTTTTGTAATGAGATACAATGGCAATTTCATAAGAGATTTGAAACCCAAAACATTTGTTAATTTCGCATCAACTACCTTTTAGAAATTCCTAAAGTCAATCGAATTCGTTTTCCGCCTAGACCAGGTGCATTTTGACAATCTTGCAGTGCTCTCATCATATCGCCTTCATCAGAAAATCTGACAAAACCATAACCTCTGAGGAGTTTTAAAAGACAAACTTTAATAGTACTGCCAAAAAAAGCACACACAATATTTTATCATCAATTATATTATCACTGCACCGCGAAGTTATTTAGAATATCATTTAAATAACACACTAGGGCATGTTAACCCAACCTGAGTCTAAGGGTGCCTGCATTTTCAACAATTAATTCTACTAAAGAAAATTATTTCATACTATCTCTAACCAACAAAAATACCATTTAATTATACCTGATCCCGATTAACATGTGCCCATTTCTACAATATATTCGAACCATTTCAAATACGAAAAACGATTCTCTTATGCATTTTGCATTCAGTTATAAAATTATCTCATCCAAGTTTTATAAGGAAAGTCTGTACTGCCATCAAAAGCGGGGGAGGGGGGGGCGGCACATCAGGGATGACGACAAATGGGCAATCAAACTACATGTGTACATGATGGGAAAATTGGGGGGGGAGGGAGGCAGCTTGATGAAGAGCAGGAGAGCTCGGAACCAGTTTGTGTCAGCACCCAAGGCCATGCACCCTGAGAAAAAAATGAGGATTACCGTAAACATCTCAGCTTTCTCAAAACATCTAGGCAGACATTTATTGGCTGAAGAAATGGGGGGAGTGCTGGAATGTGGGAGAACTTTCTATATTGTTTTGAGCGAGCACAGGAAGTTTAGTTCTAGCCTGACATTTACTACAGCCAGCATATTTTAGTAAAAGAGCCTACCACTTCAACCAAATGGGAGTCAGGGGTCTTTCTTTCCTAAGGAATTAGGGGCTGGGGCAGGTCTGACAGAGCCTCTTTCTAAAGCATTAACTGATGTAAAGAAAACATCCCAAAATATGTATTTCAATAAAATTATATCCTTCATTTAGATATCACAGTGTACCATATAACATTAAAAAACAAGAATACAGAACAATGCTGATCCAACTATCTGATTAAATTTCAAAAAAATTGAGAATACACAATATTTAGGTTTTGATGTGATTGAGAAATCTGTATTGCATACGCATGCACACACACACATTTTAATTCATAACGGGCTACCTGGAATATCCCAGAAGATCTGTGGCCACTTTACAGTCTATACATGATGGATACTTTTTAAAAAAATAGTCAAACAGCAAAAAGTCATCCACTTCAGGAGTTAACTCTCCTACAAATATTGCAAATTCAGGCCTGGAAAATTCTGCCCTAACAAATTCTTGCCTTACAAATTCTGGCCTGGAAGAAATTAGAAGAAAAAACATGATTAATCATCTTGCAATGTAAACCTCAGAACCCTGTCTCCACTAGATTACTTTCCAGTGAATATAACTCAGAATACCTACCTAGGATTGATCCAGCCAATACTTGTTTGTCCTTATTCATGGTGCATCACTAGCACCATACACAGAAAAAAGTATCTTGGTCATGTCTGAACAATATTCCTTTTTTTTTTTTTTAAAGCAACTAGACTGAAGAAATCCACTTAGTCCCATGCAGATATACTTGGCTAGTGCTAATTTCAATTATAAGCAGATCATGAATAATATAATTGACCTTGCACTTTCTGTAACTCAAAACAGCCTTCCTCAATGCACTTAATCCAAATACTACCACCAATATTTGTGAGAGAAGGTACAATTTTAAAAACTTGCTTCTCAACAATTACTTCAGAATGACCAAACACAACAAATTTAAAGGTTATGGGGTACTTTTTATTTGCTCATTGAGGTTATGCCCTGGTAAATGGATTCATCTATGAAGTCTTAAAATTATTATTTTTTAAATTGCCACTATCTTATTTTGGGAGATTTTTTGAATTTTCAAATTTAGCTACAGATTGGGATTTTCTGATGGCTATGCCATTAAAATATTAAACAGGTTCAAAATTAGCAGGAAATGCATTTAATATGAATCCCTTAAAATTAAAAAAGAAAAGAAAAAATCCTACATTTTAAGTTATCAACTATTTTGTTTTGCTTATACAATTGGAACTGTTTGAAACTTTCTACTCCTATCAGCTTGTTAAATATTTTGATGTCTTTTTATAAGTTATTCAGTACTTATATATCTAATACAAGATGTTTTTTTTACATTCCCAATTCTAACTTTGTTAAATAGAAGACAAAGTAATCAAGTAATAGCAGCATATACAACAGAACCATGCCTTTTATATTTCAGATTAACCAAACATTCTCCAAAACACTGTATTAAGTACTAGTGTTGTTTTGAACCGAACAGTAAACACACACACACACATATACATACATTTTAGCTTAATATGTCAGCACACATACTAAATAATGCCAATTTAATACATACATCCTATCTACATACTCCATTCAATTGAAGGCTGAATAACAAGTAACCTTCAAATAGCTTTATCATTAATTCTCCTGGCAAATAGAAAATTCAGTAACTAACTTGTGATAAGTTTGAATCTAATTAGAAACTATATTTCTTGTTTCTATGACATTAAATAAAACTCCAGCTTAATTTATGGAAACAAATGATGCTTGCCAATATCTTGCAATGACCTTCATTTCTAATTCAGATCCCAACTGTGATGCTATTAATAGGCTTCTTGGCTTTCTAACATTGGCAAGGCTGTTGTGAATTTTTAGCATGCATCCTCCAAAGTGAAGTTTATATAATGCAGAATGTAGCAAAACCATCAGCATCGAAGAAAAAAGGTCCAACAGAAAATCACATTTTATGTAACACCAAGAAGGTAAAATTAAGAAACCTTCTGAGAAGCAGTAATCAACCCCAAAGGGCCAAATGCAGCCATCGCGCTGAGAAGTTCTCCAGATGCTTGTCGAACAATTGCCTAGTGCTTTTTTCACTTACTTCATTTCACATTTTTTTCAGTTCGAATCCACTGAACCTTTGAAAGTTACTAACTAAATTTAACACTTCTGTACAACTGACTTTTTATTTTTTGTTTTTTAGCTATGTGATGAGCAGCTTTTCAATTCACAAAGCTTTAAAAAGAATCTGAGGACTATTGAGCGTGTTGGTTCTGATTAACTTCTCACTACTTGATTTAGGTATTATATACAGACAAGAGCCAGTTTTTTTCTTGTCAGTTTCAAGATTTCTTCACCTGCTTGGAATACTAGTAAAATCTGGTCTTCCTGCTCTTGCTTTACTCTTTTTCTTCCGTTTTTTGTGGGGGGATCTCCACCACAGAGGCAGGCTTTCTTTTTTGGCCTTTCCCACTGTATCCTGCTAGAATGAAAAACAGTTATACAGTATTTCATCTCAATTAAATGCCTCCCTCCCTCTCCCGATCACCACCTCGGTGATTTCCCCATATTCACCTTTCCCTTGACAGAAGCCTGGGGTCCCATCTCTCCCTCCGCCTCCCATGAGGGAAAGCAGCCTCTGGGGAAAATGCCTGGCAAAAATAACAGAGCCAAAGGATTGTATGAAAAGCCATATTCCCCTGACTTAGTCAAGCTGGCTATCGGAGTTACTGCTTTTCACGCCAACATTTTGACTCCCTCGGCTTCCTTCATTTAAAAAAAAGGTTAATCATTAGAGGCTGACTGAGCATGTCATTTAAGGGTGTTTTTTTTACAAAAGGACCCTGCTTGTTTATTCAGAGAAACCACAGCAGAATAAGGTGTAGAGCTGGGTCACTCTTTCTGTTTATTTAAACACAGAAAACGGACTTGGGGCGCTTCTGTAGTAGGCTGTTGGCTAGTACCTCAAAGAAATTGTCTGGAATAAGTCTACAGCACAGCCGAAGGAACTCATGTCTGGTTTTAACAACAGTAACATGCAAGTGACAAAAGTGTCACATTCAAAAAAAGAAATAAATAAAAGCCAGCAGAGGCAACTATATGGGAAGGAAAAGGGAAGGAGGCCGTAACCAAAGGTAGACAGTAATCTCACCTCAGGGGTACAGATTCAACATTTTGTTAAATTTTACTTACATGAATGGTAGTAGTTCCAATGAAGGCATCTTAAATAGTGAGTGTTATAGGAAAGTCCCACCACAAGAACTCACTGTGCAATAGTGCAGAAAGCAAAGTTTCGTGTTCTGTCCCCAAGCTGCTTCAGTTGGCGTGATTTAAGGATTTCACAGCAGGGGAGAACAATTTGTCAGAAATTTATCTGAGGGGAATATATGGCTAAAAACCCATCATCCCTTCCCCAGGAGTACTGGGTTCAAGCCTGCCATTTGCCAAGAATTATGGACAAGGTTGTGCTTCCCCCAAATTAGGTAATAATGCAACCGCATTTCTATCAAATTATCTTACCTGGCTAGTCATTGTAAAAAGCTATCTTCGCAAGAAAAAGAAGTCTGTAGTAGCTGTTCTGATGCTGTATATATATATAAAAAAAGACAAGGTTTCATGTAAATAAGCCACGGATACACACTTTTGCACATCAGCAGAGCAACCCTCAATGCTCATTATGTCACTGTACCCTCCTCCGCCTATTTTCCCTACAACAACCCTTGAAAGTGAGTGACTAGCGTAAAATCACCCAACTGGCTTTAGCAGTTCATGGCCATAGCAGAATTTGAACTCAAGTCTAGCCTGGTGCCTTAACCACTATCTTAAACTGGCTTTCATAAACATAATGAATATTATGCAATCTACACCTTTTCCCCCTTATCTTTAATTTTTGTTAAATTATAATAAGCACTTATTCATTGCAATTGGTCCTGCACATAGTAGCATTTGAATTCATGGAATGCATTCTGCATTCATTCTTTTTGGTAGAATTATTTAATCAGTCGAATTCACTCTAAACGTTAGTTGTCAAAAATTATTCAATAAATAAGAAGCTTGTAGCTGCCCAAAAACAATTTTTACATCATGGAAATTCTTATATATCACAACCAACGTACTATGCCATCTCAGAGTCATTCCACATAATATAGCCTTGTCTTACTTTTTGAAGTACTAAGATGAAATCATTATATATTTCATCATGAACATAACTATTATGTTAATATATCATAATTTTTGGCATCAGTTATGCAGTAAAACAAGTTATTGCCATTTTGGCACGACAAGCCACTATCAGCAGTACTCCATTTTGCAAAATTGTAGTGCAACTGGGCATTTCCGTTGTGTTGAAAAGAATCATGCAGTGTTTAATAAAAAACACTCAATTGCTGGTAAGGATAATGCAGTTTGCTTGAACTATAACTAACAAACTGCTAAGGATACAGGTAGTCCTCAACTTACAACCATAACTGAGCCCACAACTTTTGTTGTTAAGTGAGACATTTAAGTGAGTTTTGCCCCATTTTACAACCTTTCTTGGTACAGTTGTTAATGTTAAGTGAATATGAATAATTCCCCATTGAATTAACAAAAGGGGATCACATGATAAATATAAGTCAATTGCCAAGCATCCAAATTTTGATAATGTGACTATGGAGATGCCGCAATGTTAGTGTGAAAAACAGCCATAAGTCACTTTTTTCAGTGCCATTGTTATTTTGAACGATTGCTAAATGAACTGTGGTAAGTCAAGGATTACTTACAATGCAGTTTGCTAGTTACAGTTGTAACTCACCAGTTACAACTGTCTATATACTTACTGTTCTTTGTTGTAGTATTGTTTAAAAACTAAGAATTTAAGAATTTAACAGTAGTCCTAATGCCTCAATATCACTGCAGGTAGTCCTTTTTAAATGACCATTCATTTAGCAACCAAAGTTACGACACTGAACAAATGGTAGTTAAAACTGAAGTGCCATACTAAGAGTTGGGATAAATATAAAACAAGGCTCTCTGCAAAGTTGCCTCTTTGGGTGTGCCTCCCAACAACTATTTTTTAGAAAAGAAATGGTGGCGAAGCCAGGTTGGTGATATATTATCTTTCAACTCTGATGAACCTACATTAAAGTCGAGGGAAGAACTTAAATTAGAAGGTTAAGTTTGCCATTGGTTAAACATAACACCTAAGAAAGAACGATTTAAATCAGATAAAAGAGTTGTGGGATTGATTTTGCTAAAAATGAATTGGAAATCTTACTGTGTGGTAGTGATGAGCATATTATTGCTAAGATTTATAAAATGTTATTAAAATTGAATTTGGAAAGTGAACATGAAAAACATTGTATGATTTAGTGGACAAGGATTTTTGGATATAATGTGGTGCTTGAGCAATGGGAAAATGTGGATGAAAGGTTTAAAATTTACAATAAACTATAATTTAAAAGAAACATTTTATAAGATGATATATTGCTGGTATTTAACACCAGATAAGTTACCTAGAATGTATAAAGGTATTTCAAATAAGTGTTGGAAGTGTAAAAGCAAAGGAGGAACTTTTTACCATTTATGGTGGACATGTGATAAAGAAAATAATTTTGGAGTAAGATTCATATTATAATACAGAAAATTCTTAAAAATAAAATAAAAATGAAACCAGAAACTTTTCTTTTGGGTTTAATTGAAAAAAACTTGCGGAGAAAAAATTTGGAACTTTGATCTTATATATGCTGACAGCAGCAAGACTATTATATGCACAAAAATGGAAGAACACTTTAATTTCCATTATGGACGAATGGCTAAGAAGCTGATGGGAGTTGGCAGAAATGGCTAAATTGACTGTTTTGGTTAAAGGATATGTACCTTTGTTTCCACAGTGCAGAAAAAAATGAAACTTTGATTTTGGGTTTTACCGATTAGATTGATATATTTTTATAGAAATGACTATAGTTTATATTATTATAAAAAAACCAAAAGGTTATGGTTTGATGTCAATGCTTTTTTTGCATTGCATAGGGAGTTAGACGTCAATGTTTCTTTTCTTTTCTCATTCCCCCCCCCCACACTGTGTCTTCCTATTTACTTTTACAACCTAATAAAAAATGTTAAACTGAAATGGTAATTAAAACTGTTCCTGTGCCCTTGGGGTCATGTGATCAAAATTGGCAGCCCATTTGCAAATACACTTGAACTCTCCCCATGTCTGTCCTAGTCTCTG